>CAEFZX010008391.1:0-10971 GCA_903066825.1 Alfaro cultratus
TATATATAATTCATGTAGTATTATCTTTTAACAGACTGCATTAGGGTATAAAATATAATATAACTGGACATGAATAGATGTTTATAGAGCACAGAAATTGATCTATTCGAGTTTCACTTTTTAAACTAGTTAACTGTTGTTTGTTGTTAAAAAAACCATTTATTTTGTTGATTAGTTTGAGCAGTAGTCTGTTCTATGCATCAGCCTTATACACAAATACACATTAATATGACAGTTTGGTTTAATCATAAAACCTTAAGGTGGAGTTAAGGTTTTATGATTCCTTTGTGACAGCGAGATCTGGCTGGTGAGATGAGCCACATTATTCGGATCTCCAAAACAAGCCGCAATTCCCATACTCTAACACAAACCCTTTTATACAAGTTGGACTTCTGCTAGCAGCGAAAAACTGTCCTACTAATCTTGACATTTTTATTTGTTTTTAAACAACACATTCAGTTTAATCACCCTACATCCACATAGGATTTTCAAATAAACATGTTTGCAGATTCCTTTTAGGCCGTTGACGCTTTCCGTAGTTGTCGGAGTCTCGGCGGGCGGAACAGCGGGTTCCCTAATTTGAAACTTTGTACCGCCTCAAAGGAAGTCCCTTCTTCTCTGTGCTATATTCTCTGGAAATATGGCTCATATCTACCAGACATCGACCCTCTCTCTAACTCTGCCAATTTCGTGTCAGATATGTCTCGGAAAGGTAACAGCGTTACGCTTTTAACAAACTCACCATCTGTTTGTTAGAACTGCGTTCACACGGAACAGACGGTCTCTTAGTAACAAACCAGTTCAGCTTTGCGACGCCGTCATTTGCGGAGTCAATATGTTTCTCATCATCTTTGCCAGGCCTGTTCTAGATATAACTCACTCAGGTTTGCTTCTGCAGGTCAAGCAGCCCGTCATCTGCGCCAATCACCACGTGTTCTGCTCGTGCTGCATGGAGATGTGGTTAAAGAAAGCCAACCAGTGTCCCACCTGCAGAGTGTCCATCACAGACGAGAACCCGTGCAGGGAAATAATCGGTGCGTGGCTTCACCGCACACCGACAAACCAAGACGAATGCGATGCCTAACCAAACATGAGCGCATATTCAAAAACGGTGTCTATAAGATAGGTTTTTTTTCTTTTCTTTCCATAAACAACTAGATTAGGAGAGTCATAGATGGCTTATAGGATTCCTGCACAGTTTTGTAGGAATTTCACACTTTTGTAGGCAAATTTAAAGAGTGCTTGGGCCCTTTTACGCAAGTTCTACGTTATAAATACATAAGTTTACCTTGGATTTATTGTTTCAGCAATAGTTAGACAGTAAATATAGAACCTCATCGAATCATAAAGAAAGGTTGGAAGTTTGGACAAGCAAATTGATACCAGCTTAGACAACGGGCTTGGCTGAAAAACCTGGTTTTCCAGACTCTGTGAGAATCCTCAATGGTGTTTGCTTCCTGGCTTTTTAGTTGCAAACCAGTATGAGCAATAAAGTAAAGTTCAGCATCGACCGGCTCTGGTGCTTTACGGTACAACATTACATGCGCCACTGAAGCTTAAAGCTTGAGATGAACTAAACTCAAAGCTGTGCTTTTCTGACACTGTCCATTACCTAAACAGGCTTCAGGAGCACAGATACATGTTAGACATCATAACTGTCTGTGTCTTGTAGAAATAAATGGTGAGTTTAATTAGGGCCGCACAAACCTTTGGTACCAACATCAGTATTGGCAGATATTATTATGTTTTAACATCTAAATATTGGTCTGATTAATAAAACTGGACCAATATAACAACCAATATTTATTTCCATATTCTTGCCCTTTATTTCTTAAGGGGAAGGGATTAGTGTTGGTCATGTGGTGTTTGTTTGGTCATGTGACTGATGCAGTGTAGGATTGTGAGATCACTTTTTTTTAAGGCATCCAATATATTGATAAATATTGGTTATTGGCAATAATAGCGATATTAGATATCAATATTTGTCTCAAATTTTTATATCAGTGCATCCCTAAATTTTACCTGAAAGGAATCCTTGTTTGATTGTGCTTACCCTCAAGCTTACCAAGATTAGCAATAAAAAACAGTTATTTAAGACATCACCAGCTACAGTATGTGTGTTAATGTTTTGAGTTGGAGGAAAAATAAAGTTCATTTTCTGCTTAACCAGCCTTGCCATTTTTGACTGTAGAAATCAAATAACTACTATGTCTATGAAGGAAGAGTGTATAAGAGATTTTGTCCTCAAATAACAAATAAATATCCAGCCATAAATGAATGTTCTGCTTCTGCTTTGTGCTCTTTAGAATCCAGGCCTTATTTACAGAAATCAGTTGTGATATCTGTATGATTAGAGTTGTTCCTGTTGCTTGTTAAAACAATACTTTAGAGCTAAAAATTAAAAGTTTAAAGTGCTATTAAGGACTGATCAAAAGCTTTGAGTTGACACCATATTGAAATAAGATCTATTACTCAGCTGTGAGGAAGAAATTTCCAACATGACAATGCTGAGAAGCCTGTTTGAAAGTTGTGTTTATCAAATGCAGGTGTGGAGTTTCTAGTTAAACTCTGGTAGAAATTCTTCCTGGAAATGCTTAAAGCTGATATTTCAATTCTTTAATATCACTGCTCGTCTTTTACTGCACTCTGCTTTTTTCCTCCCCACAGGAGGGACAAATGATGGCGATTACAGCGAGAGCCCCTCTATGAGGAAATGTCTGAGGAAAACCAGAGGAGAAATGCTTCTACGAGAGTATGAGGTTGTCAAATATAGATTCCTTTTAAGTTTTATTTTAGTATCGGTGAAGATATTGAAAAGAGTGCCATATTTAGGATTACTCCTGGGCTTTTTTTTAAGTGGAAGTGGAGTATTGTGGAGCAGATACTCATAAAGTGAGTTGGTTATAGAGAACCGACATTAAAGTAATAACTCAAATATTCATAAAACTTTTTAGTTGTTGGAGATACTTAAAGATGTCCTTTGATGGGCGTGTCATTTCCTGTCCACTTCCTCAAATTTAAACACACCACTCAAAATAATTGAACACGCAATGCACTTATAGGAAGGTAATGGACACCCATTTTGTGTTGCATTTTTCAAAGAATTAAATTGTTTTGCATTAAAAACATCAGAGGGGAAAATATAAACAACCTGAAATAGCTATGTTGCATCATTTTATAATGAATCAAAACCTAACATAAGCTTCAGCTTTTCTTCAAACATTTCTCTGCCGTTTGAATATTCTAGATAAAGCCATTTATAGAGCTTACGTAAGATTTAAATGATTGCACTAATGTGCAAAGGCGCCACTCAAGAGAAGAAAACAAAACGGGTTCTCCAACATTGACTTATCTCATTATAGATGGCCTTCACCAATCTGATGACAAATGAGAGGTGAACGTAATAGGCTGAAAGATCTGCCAATTGTGGTGGTGGCAGAGTCATGCTCTGGGGTTACATTTAATCAGCGTGGTTGGAGTCAAGTTGGATAAAATGTTCATCATTTCCAAACTCACTCTGACTCTAAACTTTTTAATTTGGCAACATTTTTAGTATAACTTGGACCGAAGCATTCATCCAAATCAACCAAAAATACTCCATCCAGAAAATCTAGACCTTTTCCATGTTTTATTATTTTTGCCACAACACATGTATTGTTTTAAGCTTTAGAAATTCTTGATATGGTTAAGATGTCAACAATCAAAGTCCTGCTTTCAGATACATAAAATCTCTTTTTGACAGGAGGAGATTGATGGACTCATCAGAGAAAACGAGGAGCTAAAATCAAAAAATCAAAGTCTGGAAGACCAACTTAAGACTGCTTTGCTCCCATGCAACCTCAACACGGAGCAGCCAGATGACAAGAGAGTTTCGCTGTTTGTGGTGGAGGAATGGAAAAACAAACTTCAAGCTGCCACAGATGTTTGTGATAAGATAAAGCAGGACATGGACAAGATGAGAGAGGTAATCTTTAGATTTTAATGTTAAACACAAATGCATTTTATTCTTGTCCAGAATAGATTTTGAACTTTCTTGATGCCAATACATTTATTAATGTGTTTCTTAGGCAAATAAGACTTTGCGATCTCAAAATGTTGACCTTGTGCAAGAGAATATGAGACTGAAAGCAGAGGTGGCAAGCAGATCTCCTCAGAAGTAAGTAACGTTTTGGTGTTTCTTATAATTATTCTTATTTTTTTCTGATACCATGACTTTTTTCCCCCGTGTTTTCAAAAGTTTTCTTCTGTCATTAAATTAATAAGTTTCAATTTGAGGAAATTTCTTTTTTGTTTGAAATATTCACTATCATGCTCATATGCAATCTTTTGTTTTCTTCTACTTGAAATATTTTATAAACCTCAACCCTGATTTACAAAAGGGGAGGCAGAGTATTGGATTATGTTTCTGTCAACAAACATGAGTGTTGACAGTTGCATCAATAAAAACAAATATGTCTGGCCTTTAAGTGAGATCAGGTTTACTTTAAGTTTGAAAAAGATGGCCTGCCGACAGTCATATTTTGCAAAAGTAAAATTGCAAAATTTTACTTTTGCATATCTATTATGCTTGTTTCATAGTTGCTAGATTGCAAAAATGTGTTTTGAATAAAAAAAAGACAAATTAAGACAAATTATGATTCAGCTAATTGTCATTTTACTTGTTTGTTGTCATTTCATCACAAACTGATCTGTTCTTAGGTTTGGCCGCTACACTGTGGCAGCCCTGGAAGCAAAGATTCAGCAGTACGAGCGCGACATCGATCACCTGAAACGCGCTCTTGATCGCAGCGACCAGTACATCGAAGACCTGGAATCTCGTGTCAGGACGTCTGAGAACAGACAGCTTGAGACACAAGAAGCTCTTGGGACTAACAAAGGCGCAATGGACGTTCTCCTACAGCAACAAAAAATCAATATGATGATGAGAAGCTTGAGCGACAACGAGAGAAGGTCCATCTGCAGCAATCCGGAAGCGGTGTGTCAAACATTTTCACGGAATCAGAGTTTGGTGTTCCCACCGTCAGCAGATCACAAGGAGTTTCACAGAAATGTCCCTGAAGAGCAGAAGAACGAGGACGCTGAAAGCATTTCCTCTGACTTCTTGCCCACCACTCCTTCCTCTGCTTTCCGCTCACTGACCTTGAGAAGCCCTGGCATCCGTGAGAAGAAAGTTGCATTTAAACCTGTCTCTCATCTGAGAAGGCTCGATTTCGAAGAATATGCTAGCCATGAGAAGACTAGCGCAGCCTTGGAGAAAAAAATCAACAGCCTGGAAAAGTTTCCTAAAGGTTTATATCAAGCAGAAATGGAATCCTCCAAATCTGTCTTCTGGGGCTCCTGGCAGAGATCAAGTTTGCGGGACATGTCACATCCAGGTCCAAGTAAAGAAAACTTGGCAAAGGGAGGTACGTCTGCTACTCTTATCAGAGAGGAGCCTGATTGTTTACAAATGTCCAGTGAGGCATCTATGGATGCAGCTTACCTGGACAAAATATCAGAGTTGGACTCCATGATGCACGATGGAGAAAGCTCCAGTAGCCGGGGATCCCAGTTCTCCTTGACTTTCTCCCCTCACATAGACTTGGATAACACTCTTGTCTCAGAGCAGCAAACCTGCCCTGACACCTTGGCCGACAATAACGGCAAACCTGCGATTCCAGAGGAGAATAAGAACCAGTGTACAGACACTAACAAGGATAGTGATTTGAATGTCAGTGTTGCTCCAACAAGCTCTGACAAGGAAAGCTTTGCTGCTCAGGTGTTGGATGGGATGGATGGTGCCCACGTTTCTGGCTCCGCAGAGCGTGCAGGGCCTTCCCTGACCGAAGAAATGTCGTTTGACTTGTTGTTTGATCCTCTGGATGAGATTAAGACTGCTCCCTCTGACTCCCTCAATCCAGAAACCCAACACCAGGATCAGGATCATGTGAATCCTTCATTCTCCTCTGGCTGCACTAGTAGTAAGCCTGTGAACACAACAAGAGACAGAAGTTCACTGAACGGTTGCCAGCCAGTAAAGAGAAAGTCACACAGTCCCTTCAACACAAGCAGTCCCACCAAACTTTCAAAGCTCATGTAATGGCATTGAAAACTAAATTTTCAAAACCGCATTTCATCCTTTGGGGTGTAATTTATTATCTTTTTTTGTTGTGTAGTGTTAAATGAATTAAACTAGAACAACATTGAGGTACTTTTTGTAAAGTGGGGTTGTAGGTCTCTTAGCAACTCGGTTAACATAAAGCATTTTTTCAGCTTGTAACATATTGCTAACTCCAACAGTTGTGTACAGAAGTGTCTTGTTTTGTGCTGGGACTTTTATCAGCCTTATTTGCAGCCTACTTGTGTTTAGTTTTCCGCTATTAACCAACCGAGATCATTGTTTAATAACAAAAAAATTAAGATTATCTTGAAACACTGAAATGCTACAGAAAAAAAATTGTATGTTAGGAAATAAAGAAATAATGCAAAGCAAAACATGTATGAAAACTGTACATTTCTGAATTTCTTCTGCCTTGAGCCCTCGGTGTGGCTCCTGTTCAACAGTGATGGTCCTCTGTTTTGTAGTGACATTCCAACATTTTTTTACATTTTTTTTACCGCATATGACTTACAATACCTTCAGCTGTCACAATTATTAATACATTGCTATTAAAAATGGAAACGGCACAGCCTGTTCATGTCGACAAAACCTTGTAAGGACACACATTAGAGACCGCACACACAGCAGCAGCGAACCGCCTTATTTATTATGCAAATTTAACGGTGCCGTGTATATTTCACATACCTCTAATCACTGCATGAAATTTTAATTGGATAACCATTGTGGTTTGAATTAATGAAGTGTTAATTCATTGGGATTAATTAATTTAGATAAAGACCGTGCAAGGTTTGGTGATGTATTAAATCAATTTGTTTTGCACTCATCTGGCAATGATGGGCCTTAATGATCAGGTGGTGCTCCCCATTTTCTTTTAATTAGGGGTGAAAAAGAAGGACCCTGCCACCTGGACTGGAAACTTTACTGATATAACTTGATAGCCTAATAGTGGTTAAAAAAAAGAAAACCAGAATAGACTGAATATTCTGATATAATGAGGTGTGTGATTTCACAAAATTTTACTTTTCTGTGATTCAGATTACATTAAGAATGAGTGTAGACAATTACATTGTTATATATATATATATATATATATATATATATATATATGTATGTATGTATATATTTATTTGGCTACACAAGCCAAAATTAGCTGCTGCACTGGGTCATTTGTAAACTGGAGCTGAAGTAAAGAATGAGGCCTGAAAGCTACTGATGCACTCCTGTAGCTGAATAGAGAGAAGCCCTAAAACGCAAGCAACTACTCTCCAGATGTGATTGCCTGCCCTGTGAGCAGTTTTTCTTTTTCTTTTTCTTTTTTTTTATCTGTCAGCCAGTTCACAGTTCTGGCAGCTTATGTCTCGCGAGAGCAGCCGAGCACGGGCTTGACGAGATCTGAGGCGCTCAGGTGTAAGCCTCTCTCATCCCCAGCAGTGGGGGAAACAGTAGACAGATAAGTGCGTCTGAGAGACTGCAGGCATCTCTGTGATCTCCGGGCACAAGGCTGCCGCACCAGGCGCACTACACAGCGAACCGCACTGCATCATTACCGAATAGGCAAAGGATCTGTGATTATCCATGACTATTTTCCAGCTCTCATAGCTGTTTCCCCCCTCTATTTTATTAATTTTTTTATTTTTATTTTTATTTTCTTCTCCTGTGCACTTTAATTCGAGACGTTCGCCAAGATGATGTCCATGAACAGCAAACAGCCGCACTTCGCCATGCATCCCTCCTTACCCGAGCACAAGTACACCACTCTGCATTCCAGCTCGGAAGCTATAAGGAGAGCCTGCCTGCAAACTCCACAGGTAAATGATCCCAGAAAACTTTACCTTCTTTGTCACTTTTCCTGCCTCGGCTGCTCGCAAGCGACGAGCGCTGTCTTGTGCGTAATAACGAGAGGCGCTTCAAGGCACTTTCCGCCAAGGCGCGCGCTTAATGTTTTTTTCATGTATTCCACAGCAATCACTCGGAGAGTCTGTGATCTTTTTGAAAGCATGCTCACGCAAAAGACCGGCGTTTGCCGTTTTTGTATTAATTTTTATGACTTCCCGCCTCTGAAGGAATACTCAACTCTGCTACGTGTCGCCAAAAGTACCGACTGACAGATGCATTTATGCACGTTTCTTTTTTCCTCTTTTCCTTCCATGTGCCTTTTCCTATTTTGCACCCACTCACTTTCTTCTCCTCTTCCCTTTCATTTTTTAATTTTTATTTTTTATTTTTGCCCTAGCAGCTACAGAGCAACATATTCGCGAGTCTGGATGAGACCTTGCTGGCCCGGGCAGAGGCTTTGGCCGCCGTGGACATCGCCGTGTCCCAGGGCAAGACGCACCCGTTCAAACCGGACGCCACCTACCACACGATGAGCACGGTGCCATGCTCGTCGACGTCCACTGTGCCCTTGGCCCACCACCACCATCACCACCACCACCACCACCACCAGAACCTGGAGCCACCGGACATCATGGACCACATCGGCTCGCCGTCCCTCACCCTGATGTCCAGCGCGCACGACGGGACAGGCGGAGGAGGTGGCGGGGGAGGCGGAGGTGGCGGCGGAGGGCTCATCTCCACCTCCTCTGCCCACCCGCATTCCCACATGCACGGTTTGGGTCACCTATCCCACCAGGCAATGAGCATGAACTCGACGCTCACCCACCACGGGCTCTTACCGGGCCATCACGGTGGAAGCCAAGGCGGCCCAGGGCTGACAAACCCCGGACTTCCCTCCATCAATGACTCGGACACAGACCCAAGGGAGCTTGAGGCTTTCGCGGAGCGCTTCAAGCAGCGGAGGATCAAGCTGGGGGTGACCCAGGCGGACGTGGGCGGCGCGCTGGCTAATCTGAAAATCCCCGGTGTGGGCTCGCTGAGCCAAAGTACAATTTGTCGATTTGAGTCCTTAACTCTGTCCCACAACAACATGATTGCGCTCAAACCCATCCTTCAGGCCTGGCTGGAGGAGGCCGAGGGGGCCCAGAGGGAGAAAATGAGCAAACCTGACATTTTCAACGGCGGGGAAAAGAAACGGAAGAGGACCTCGATAGCAGCCCCGGAAAAGAGGTCTTTGGAGGCTTACTTCGCCGTACAGCCTCGGCCGTCCTCCGAGAAAATAGCGGCTATAGCTGAAAAGTTGGACTTGAAAAAAAATGTGGTGCGAGTGTGGTTTTGTAACCAAAGACAGAAGCAGAAAAGGTTGAAATTTTCAGCCGCTCACTGATGGGCAAAAGACAACAGAGAGAAATGAAATGAAGAGTTGGGTGACTGAATTTGGGGACCAAGGGACACTAACAAGACACCATTTTCAGTCTTTTGTCTCCAGCGACTTTACACGTTGGTGCACAACGGGCTATAGACACCCATTTTATGAGGCTTCATATATCTTGTTTATTTTTCACGTTATTGGTGAATGTGAAGTATGCAAATACCAGACTACACAAATTTCGCTCAGTTGTTGCGAGGGAAAAGTTTAGCGTCGTCGTCATTGCCTTTGAAAACGCGTGGAAAGACGTAATTTGCTTGATACAATATAGCGAGTTGTTTTTCTCCTCTAATAGGCCTATGATTTGAAATATAGCCATTTACGAATTACCTCATTTATTGTTGAACTGTGTTTCGGTTTGATTCTTGTCACTGTTTGGTATAGAGTAATTCACGAAGCTGTTCATTCATTCATGTGTTCCTTTATCCTAATTTTAGAAGCTGCTATAAACTTCAAATTTTTGTTGCAAACTTTAACGCCTAACGAAAAAAAAAAAAATTAATACAAATAAATTGGGCCTGCATGAAATACTAATTCACGGGAAGAAAATAAGCCTCTACAGGCCATCATAATAACTGCAGATATATTTATTTAAATTTGCACACACACACACACACACACACACACACACACACACACACACACACACACACACACACACACACACACACACAAAAAGACCCTTTAGGTTTAGATCGACATGGTTTGTATGTACAGACTACAGTTTATCACTTACAAGAGGCGAACTCCTGTGTTGTGGAAACAATTTCTAAGGGTCTTGCGACACCTTCTGCATCACAGATCAGATCAGAGCACGAAAAGCTTGTGTGCTTCATGAAGGAGTAATCACAATTTAAAAAAAAAAAAAAAGGACAATTTTTTTTTATGCGTTTCAGTTTGCAGTGCAAACACTCTATGCATTTAAGAAAAAATAAATAAATAAATCACTGCTTACAGTAGTGCTATCTACTGATAGACCTTATTTTTTTGTGGGTGGTTGTAAGTCACTGTTAAATGCTTGTTTTCGCATTAAGATCACCTCGTTGTTTGTCGTGTTAACTGTTACGGAGTCGTTGTGTAAGTACTATTTACTTTGTGCACAGGTATGTTTACAAAACTACGGCGACATGTGCATCATGGAAAATGTCTCCTTCCCTCACTCACAACTTCTACACTCTCCTCTGTTGTCCTCTTACTTTCATTGGTACTCTCCATCCTGTACGCCAAAATCCAACGGGGAGTGTGTTCCAGCAATCTTCTAATAAATCAAAGAAAGAAAACCGTGCTTTTTATTTTTTTTATTTTTCCCTGGTTGTGATTGGACACGCTGCTCAAGGGGCTCATTGTTGTTGCACAATATTATAGCAACAACTTTGTTAAAGCTGAAGTGATTTTTAGTACGACATGAAGTTATGTTTTTACCCTCCAGCTCTGTTTTCTTTGTTTCCTTTTCTTTATTTTTTCTGTCTTTTTTTCTTGTGGGGGGGGGGGGGGGGGGGGGGTGTTGTGGTGGGGGGGGGGGGGGGGTGTTTTTTGTTTCTTTTTTTTTGTTGTTTATTTATTTTGCACATTTGAGTTTTATTGATTGTGGTGTTATTAGGCTTAC
>CAEFZX010008394.1:0-62200 GCA_903066825.1 Alfaro cultratus
AACGTTTTGACTGCTTTCACCTCACCTACTATTTTATATATTGCCTCACTTATTTTTAAAGGATTCAAATCACATGGGTTCTGGAATCTAAGAATCACTTTAATTTCATTTATTTTATTTTCCTCATCAGAATCAAATCCTTTCCTTTTCTTATGTCCTCGGTTCACTGTTTGCCAGTTTCCTGTTTTTGCACTTCCTTTACAATAATCACTACTCATATTACAATTATCTGAATCATCTCATTCTTCACATTCATCCATCGCACTTCCTTGTTTAAAGTAATCTACAATTAACTCCAAATTACACCTCCGTCACTTTAACTTTAATCAGCCAACGCTTCAAAGAACGCCATCCTCTTTCCCACCACTCCACACTCCCAAAGCGCCCCAGCTTGGTTCGGTCGACCGTAGCGCTAACTCTTTGTGCGTCTCTTCTTCACTGTTTGTTGCAAGCGTGTTCTGCTGCTGGACTGTTTGGCTCTGAGTCAGAGCCAATCAGAACTCCCTCTCCTGAGCTTTAAAAGCACAGTCTTTTAAAAGCCAATTGGCAACACACCTGTTCCTAAGTGGACCAGACCACAATTAAACAGGTCAAAATAACAAACAATAAACAAAGAAACAAGAATACAATAATTAATCTAATTTGCAAACTCATTTACATGATGAAATGGTCTGAAAAATAAACCATGTACTAGAAAATAACCCAAAAAGAAGTTACTTCAAAGAGAAACAAACAAAACAATACTCCAAAGAAACCCACTAATTGGTAGAACCCAGCAGGTAACTGATGACATCACCCAGCCATTCAAACAGGAAATGCTGGGCCGGCCCCTCCCACATTCCTGCCCTGCTGCAGATCCACAAAACAAAGAATGGTGAGTAAAAAGGAACACAAATGCTATGAATATATTAATAAACAAATAATCCAGGAAAAATAAGGGACAAGTGGTAAAAACAACTGAACCACTTTGTCACAGTGTGTCTGAATTGGAAAATGACTGATTGTAAACTGCTTTGGAGTCCTCAGACTTGCAAAATCGCTCTGCAAGTGCAGGACGTCTACCATTTGGCATCGAGGTGACTTTCCACCTGAATGCCCTGCTCATTTCTCTTGGCGTCCAACTGAACACATAAAGCATTTTCCATCGCTCCAACATCATCAGGCAATAGTTTGCTACCCACAAAAAGATGTTGATTGCGTTTTTCTCACCCTACTCTTCAATCTTTAACACCAGTGAGTATTTTTCTCAGTGTGGATATGGAAAGCATAGGAAGACTGAATTGTTATTCCCACAAAACAGCATGTACTGTTTTCCAAAAGGAGATTGTCTTATGTTCCGATTTCTACTTTAGATTTTTTTTTCTGCAGTGCTGTATTTTCATTTCTGTATCACAATGACATGGTCTGTCAACAAATTACAGTAAAAGCATAAATGTGACTCTTGTCCAATCTCTTACCATTGATCTCCCAAAATTACAATTTACAGTACTTGTCATCAAAACCTTAGCCTTGGTTTACGACAGAATCTCCCTCCAGAGCGCTCTGCCATATTGACAACATGACTAATCAATCGGACTGTCATTTCCTTACACAATGAAACAAGGGCATGTCATTCATTCTGAGGAACGGACATGTTTAGTGACTCAGATATTTAGATGTTGAGAAATACATTTATTATTTTGCAAATGTTGAGTATGAGCCCAAAATGTGACTGAGAAGCGACTGAAAAAAACTGTAATTAACCACCAAGAAGAACTCAAAAAAATCTCTACAACAATGAGCTTATTATTTCTGAATTACTTCTATAGAAGTAACCACTATTTATGAAAATAAATTTGTACTAGATTAAAACAGAAGAAACGCAGCCCTTCAGTTAATTGTCTGCGCTCACCTCTGATGCAACATGTGTTGCACACGTCTGTCATACTGCAAAAACTGTATAATATTCAGCAAATCTGGTGCCACATAAATCACAGCATGAAATCACTCTGTGTTAATGTCCATTAACTCATGATGCACAAAGAGATAACTAATCACATAAACAGGAAATCATAGCACACTGCAGTATTCAGAGCCTTCAGTCTCTAAATGAAAGTCCGTATCCTTTATACAGGCAGTATGTTATTAAAATATTCTTTCGATGGTCATAAATCACCAAATTTGGATAAGCTTGTCCTAGATCTCAATGAAAGCCGAATTTGATTGAAGCGGGAAAGAATCAGGAAGAAAAAATTGCTGTCAAATTTGCTGTACTGTGCAGATCATATTTATTAGTGTGTGAGGACGTTGATAGTGCACTGCTGTCATCCATTTAGGAGACAAAAACAAACTTGCAAACATGAGAAAAAAGAAAGTAATACAAACAGCAAGGATTTGTATTATAGGTGCCAACTTCCATTTTACACAATAATAGACTAAATAATATTTTACTTTTCAGTGAACATGTTTCATATGAAGCAAACTATACATAAACTGTATATAAAGGAATTTTTCCTTTTTTATAGAATAATTTGCAGCATATTGGTGACATAAATCAGCTGCTACTGGTCAAAGTGGTTTTCTTGATTTGGAAAAACAATAACGAAGAAGGCATGGGAAATTTCACAAAGTTAACAGATGGTGTTGGGAGGAGGATGTGGCTTGTTAATGAGTTACTCATCCTGCTCATTTTCCAATCATGAACATCATGGATGTGTTTTGGTGGATCTGACTCTGGATCTGAACTGATGACATTATGTCACTCAATTGATTGAATCCTGAAGCCATTTTCTGCAGAACACTTTGTGATATATTACAGAAAACAGTCTACCTTCTATGTGTTTGTACCACATTTTAGCGAACCACCATGAATGGATTATTATCATTTCAACAAAAATATGGCTAGCCTTTTAAGTTGTAATTTGAATATAATATCTGAAACAACATGCACCTGTTGGGCAAAACTCGGGATTCCTCCGACTTGCATTCAATACACAAAGTGAACAAATGCTACAGATTTGGACTGCAGATGATTTTTTCCCCAGCATTTGTGATGTTGCCAAGCGGCTTGAAGTCTTTTCATGAGAGTAATTAAGTTAAGTGGACAGCAGCTACACTAATGGAAATAGTTACAGCTTCATTTCTAAACTTATGAATGTTGAACCCATAATTCTCAAGTTAAAAGAAGATAATTTCACCATAAACCAGCTGCAGCTTGTTTACCCTTATACCATTTCTGACTAAGGAGTTTAAAAAAACGATAATCAAAAGAGTTGTTCATGAACGAAGAAGCATTCAAAGAGAGCTCCAGAAAGACCTGGAGAGAGCAGGGACAGTTTTTTTTCGCAAAAGGAAAATAAAAATAGAAAGAATGAATGCACATAAGTACAATGGCTTCTACGACTGTTCAGTGCACAAAACTCCACTCCTGAAGGAGCAAACCTGTTTTACACTTCATTGCACATGTAGAAGTTGTCATTACCAAAAAAGGACCATGTCATTCAAATTTTAACTCATGTTATTGTTTATAAACTAATTTGTAGTCTCTTCTTATGTGTGGATTACTTAGTTTTGCAGCTATTGTGTTTGAAAATTATTTCAACAGAAATTGAAGAGAGAGAAAAAGAAAAATTCAAATAAACTAAATTTAGCATTTCATTGTTAAGCCTTTCTTTCAATTTCCAGGCTTTGAAAATAATATTTAAATAATTTAGAAAAAAATCATCCTCATTCAGTGATTAATTATAAGGCTAATAAGGAATATTTGGCTTTGGTTGTTTTGCACCAGTTTATTACTGGTTCCCATCTTTGAAAGAGGATTAGAAACAGATCACAGTGAAGCCCATAATCTGTGTTGTGGTTTCAAGGTGTAATAGTGTCTCAATCACACATAAATAACCTTCCCATTGGAAGCCACCTTCTTGGTTTTAATTATTCAATAAACTAATAACGATATGAATCTAATTACAGCAGTGTGTGTAAATGCCAAACAACTTTACAACAACTTAACTCTCCAAAGGTCACGACATTTCAAGTGTTATCCAGAATGATGGACCAACTGATTGCCTTTTCCATGAGCTTTCAGGAGGCAGCAACCACGCTATACGATGACGCCAACAAACATTTCCTTTACTTTATGATTTCATGTATCTGGTGAAGCAAGTGTCTTGTTAAGCCGTTAACAATGAGCAGGTTATGGCCTGCACACTGACCCACTGTTTGATATTAATTTATGACAGAGAGATTAGTGTAGGAGGATGACAAGGGTGGAGATGAACGTGATGTTTGATTGAGATGCTCAGCTCTAACTAAAGCTAATATGGGAGGAGGACTTGTGGCAGTTTTCCTCAATCAACTGTATCCTGTTTTTATATTTAAAACTTTTATGCTTGCTTTAGCCAAAACAGATTGCTCTTTGCATGGAGGCAATGAAATAAGTTGGTCAAAATGGTATATTAGCTTCATAAGTAAAACTGACAGCACACCTTATTACAATGAATGCAAAATCCTGCTGGAACATACACATTTTATCCAGTAAATCTTGGAGCATTTATGTCTCCTTTTTACATATCTCCCACACCTCCTCTTTATGGGACTTTAATAATATCCTAAATCCCTTGTATTCGTCAAGCAGTAAACTTAATCCACCTTACTTTGTATTCATCTATCAATTCATCCTGTTTCCATTATCTTTTTTTTGCACGGGTACACCTACACAGTGGTGTATTTTATTTTTCTAAATATATATAATTATGTTTTCTGATTTATCGTAAAAGATCCTGACAAAAAGAACTACTTTGGAGTGTCTCTGCTTTCACGCATGGCTTCACAAAGGCCAACAAATTACCTGAGTGCTGAGACAAGGTAATTCCATAATGACTAATAATGAGTCTCTATACAATGAAGTAATTTAAATAAATTACAAGTTTAACAAAAGTATAATGCGATTAGATTTTTTTTTTTTATAAATATATATAGTTGCTTGGTGGTCTGACCTAAAAACGGGAGGGCCATTACTTTTCTGAAACAGCACTGCTATACAGTAAGTTCTGAGCTTCAATAATGTAATTGTTATCTCACAACTTTGTCATAGTACATGTTTAGTTGAGTGGTTTACCTGAATGAGTCTCTCTTTTTAGCTGCAGAGCAATGTTTTTTTTTGCTTTCTTCTTCTCTGTAGTTTTGACTGGAATGGTGGTGATGGTTATCCAGCTGTCCTGCAGCAAAACACAGAGCTTGAAAATCCTCTGAAAGAAGCAAATATATACACCTGAATGTCAAAATACTACCACTTAACCTACTTTTATAGTATAAGAAGCAGTAAAGTCACATAAAAATATGAATTAAAGGCACAATTTACAACCCAGTATGCCATTTATCTGAGTTTAGAGATAAGTGGCACACCAGTAGGAAAATATATCTTGCCTACTTATTTTAAAATAATACCATTGGTAGCTACTATCAAGCTCCCAACGTTAGGACTTTTAACAGTGGCAACGTGACACCAAAAACAATTTCTGTAAGTATATATTAACTTTTCGGACCGCTTACAGCTTTCTATTTACTCACTATTTTGTCCTAATTTACCTCCTTATCCAGAGAATCATTTCACAGCCAACTTGTTGATTCAGCCTCATAACTTAACAGGCACGCGGGGCTCCCTTCCCAGTGACGCAGCCACGCTCCCCTGTGGAGGGTGCGGGGCGCGCGAGCCTTCATATTTCTCTGACGCCAGACAAAAAGTGTCAGAAGAGCTTGAAGTGGGAGGAAAAAAAACACACAACAGCGAAGAAAGGCCACTCAGAGGAGGGAGATGAAGTCCTTCAGTAGCCAAAGCCATCCTGAGCAGCGCGGAGCCCTCTGCACCCTGCACAGCCTCAGCAGCGGCGCTATGAGTCCCCTCAGCACGGCCAGCATCACCCTGGCAGTCCTGTTCATCCTCACCATACCAGCCTCTACAAGTAGGTTGACAAATAATTTTATTTTTGACATGCAACAATTATGGGTTTTTTTTAAAATGATTTTTGTTGGAGAAATTAAATTAACACCTCCAAACTTTTCAATTAATGTGACAGTGATTGTTTTTAGATTGCTTTTATAGTATCTATCTATCTATCTATCTATCTATCTATCTATCTATCTATCTATCTATCTATCTATCTATCTATCTATCTATCTAAACAAGACAAGACAGTATCTCTGTTTGTTTACTCACTGTCAGGAAGTCAAAAATGACTGAAGGGAGTACAGATGTGTACTGACACTTTATCGTGTCTTACCAAACTGACCTTTGAGTGTGTTTGTATTATTTAAGGTCAATGTCAACACTGGGCTTTTTTTTGTCTCTAGATACACAAAACATAGAGTGGTTATTGCTATTTTTTAATATAAAGATCTTCTTTTTTTGTCAAAGCAGATATCATTTTGCGTCATGTTGATACAATCTCCCTCTATGTTTGACTGTGAAGCTCTTAACCTGCTAATGGACCTTCACTGCAATCATGTCTAAACACACAGGGAAAAAAATGTTGATTATTCCTACTCTAACTGCGTCCACAAAGCTCTAATGCAGTTTAGTTCGCTCAATAAGACCCATGCTGTCATGTTTTGGATCAAAACACTGCAATGATGCAGACTCTTTGGCTTCAGTGTGAACTGGGTGTTTTTATGTTGCTCTGTGAAATTAAAGGTGCCCCAGTCAGTCTTCAGCAGGTCACAACAGACCAGAGGCAGCTACTTCGTCAGGTAGACTTTACTTTATTGTATTCTAAATCGGTTTTCTCTGTGCAGCCCCCCATCATCCTTTGTGCTTCTCCACAGATAGACGCTGTTTGCTCATCCTACCTTTCTGCAGACCTGAAGTACTGGGTGAGTGAGCTATGAAGCAACTTGCTCAGTTTAGAGGGAAATATCACATTGAAATCATTTCTGACAGCTGCCATATTTACTTTCCAGACATCAGATGTCATAGGAGAACTCTGTATCTTGATGTTGGTTCAGAAGTCAAAGGTATCTTACATCACATGATGGCTTTCCGATGTCTCGAAATGCTTGGTTGTTCTGTTTGCATATCTTCACCAGTAATCTGCTTTATGCATTTTTAGGAGCTGAGAGTTCAAGAAAACAGTAAAAGGGTGAGTTAATTTGTTTTTCTTCCTTAATGGAATTTATTTTATTTAGAAATATGTTGGCTTTTGGTTTGCATGTGAGATTTGTTTTTCTCCTGATGTTTCACGTCCTATGCTGTATGTGCAGTTTTTATTTCACTATTCCAGACCACAAGGCTATCTCTTGTCACAGGGGGAGGTAAGTTAAAAAATAATAGTGAATAAAGCTGCACTGCCGCAGTGTGTTGCTTGATTGAACAAAAACATCTTTACATGGGACCTGCACCAATTTTTTTAAAACCCCCTGAACTGGATATTGCTTTACTGAAACTGATAACAGCGACAGGTAATTTGCATATTATTTCCCCAGAGCACGCATAATTTCTATAAAGAAATAGCTGCATAATGCATGATGACATGAGCTCAGTACCAATATGCACAGAATGCTAATTAAATCCTCTCACAAAGCTTTCCTCCCTTTATGAGTGTGATGCATGTTGGACACCATTTTGTTCAGGAAGGCAGCACCACAGCTTCAAAAAAGTCTAGTTCCTTGAATAACTGCCTACATCTTCAGGACAGGAACGAACCTTGCAGCCGATCTGGGTTTGAGTCCTGACCTGGGTTCTTCTTGCATGGACTTTGCATTTTCTCCATTGGTTCTCACAGGCTAACCCTTCGCCCCCCCACTCCCTCTTACCCTGCAGGCATAGACAATGAATGGATGAAAAGCTTTGAGGCCCTTTATATAATTTGTTTTTTATTTAATTTACATTTGTTTAGCTACAGTATAATTTCTAACATCACACCAATGAACAGTTGCATGCTGAACTTGGGCTTGATTACAGCTGCCTATGTTTAAATGAAGTGGTGTTTTGGTTAACCTGCTGTACAAGTCAGCTTTAGCCCAATCATCTTTTATCACAGCAGTTTTAGCCAATCCCCCGATTTTGACAGCTAATGCTGACAGAAGGTATTACATTTCAATAGTTTGATCAATTTTAATAAAAATTATGTAATGCATAAACAATTCTTGTTTTTTGACACATCTAGGCATTTGTGTTTCTATTCATAAATATCCATTTAGTCAATTGCAGCAGTTAAGGCCTCCCATAGTTCAGTTGCTTTAGCTACACATATTTATTCCCATTGAGAGAGATTTGAGAGGGAAAAAAAAGTCAGATCAGAGATGAATTTGGTTCTCAAAAAAAAAAAAAAAAAGAATTTATTTTTAGTTTTTGGGCTGCCTAATTTTACAAAGACATAAGAGGCATTCCACTTTGTTTAACTATGACCATCCCATGGAAATTTACACATTCACTTACCTCCTTGTAATAAATATAAGAATTAAGGATATAAACCCCCTAATAGAGCATGAGGTCTTCCCTGCAGACTTGACTGCAGACCTGAAGCATCTGCATTTCTGTGTACAGACCAAAAGAAAATTGTGTACATTCCATGGTGTCTTCTCTTTTCCACTGCTGTTGATGTTTGCGTGTCTGCCTCTCTATGCGCGTGTGTGTTTGTGTTTGTCAGAACTCTCAGTTGCACCCTCTTCTGCATCTCGTTTCTCAGCTCCATCCCAGAAGAGAGAGAGGACTCGTAATGAGCGTATGTACCACTCACATCATTTCATTTTTAGTGTTTTTATTTATCTGATTGCAAAAAAATCTAATCTGATATCCACTTCTTTAGAAGAAATTAAGAAATGCTTTGTGTTCTGAATGCAGAAATCAAATGCAACCACAGATGCAAACTGCTCTATTTGCTCGACCTCTCAACACATCTTGCCCTGAATTTTTAAAAAATGGGCAAGGTGTAGGTGCAACATAACACACCTATTCTTTAAAAGTAGGTGTGTTATGTTTTAGATGATAACTTAGAGCTGCAGCATGAACAGCCAGCAGATGCTGATACCTAAGCACTTCATTCTGCTGTGGACTTAAATGCCTTTTCCCGGTTCTTAGCTCAAGTCATGTCATGTCATGTCATGTCAGTAATGTTCAGTCTGCATTAGTCGTGTTTTCCAAGCTGAGAGTAATTATGGTCTGAAAACGAGTGCTGCTGGAAAGGGGAACTCATCCCTATTTGCTTTCAAACAAAGCAGCTAGAGAGCAAATGTGGATGAGGAACATGGACACTGTTTGCTTTGGAGTGACTGTTTAAGTGGGTATATGCCATTTCCTCTGCTGGTGGAGACACAATGTTTTCTACGTCAACAAAATCCATCATCATTTTGTGCAGAAGGTTAAATCCTGCTGGGGTTTTTTTTTGTGTGTGTCCATCCAGGCTGAACTCCAGGGACCTGGCGGAATTGAAAGCAGAGGCTACTTCCTCTATCGGGTATGTTTGCGTCAGGTAGTGACAGGAAGTAAAAGCTGCACATTAAATAACAGAAATGATAAGGTTCTCTTTGCTCTTATAGCCACGAAATGGAAAACGGTCTTTAGAATATGAATAAAAAAAAGGTAACATCGCAAATAATGTATGTCAGAAGTTTTACCAATGGTGATTTCTTTTTCAAATTGTGACTTGATTCTGTGCATGAATATGCTGCAGAAACTCCACCTGCGAGTGTACAGAGACACGGACCCGCGCTGCACGATGACTGAGTGATCCGGACTCCTGCCACCGCCCTTTGACTCTGCTGTACATTGATGTTTGAAACTATACAATGAATACCAATTAAACTACCATTCATTTGTCCAGATTTTATTTTGTGTGATTCATTTAGGTTGTTCAAGTTTGAATCATGGCATATTATTCCGGCATCAGTCTTTGTATTTGGAACAAGTTGGAGGAAAACACACAAAACTATACACTTTAGCATAAAAGTATCTTGGTATTGAATTGTTTGGAGTTACTTCTCCTTTGGCTAAATAGTTCGTTTGTGTGGTTTAACATTATTTGTAGAATTTGTAAGTTAAATATGCAGTTATTATTGCCAGCAGTAGATGCCGCCATCATTCCACTGTTAATGTGTGTTGTATTTACAGTGTAAGATTGCTTATTGGTGAGATTGCCAACAGAGTTGTGCCTAAAATCATTTAACACCGTCTGCAAACTAAGTTTACTGACAATTTTCAAAAGTGTTCAGTTTACTAT
Organism: Alfaro cultratus; assembly: GCA_903066825.1. Taxonomy (NCBI): domain Eukaryota; kingdom Metazoa; phylum Chordata; class Actinopteri; order Cyprinodontiformes; family Poeciliidae; genus Alfaro; species Alfaro cultratus. The sequence goes on from CAEFZX010008394.1 coordinate 10,191, forward strand.
TATGAGTAATATTACACAGATTTGATCCAAATTCAACTCTAGATGAGTACTAAAGTGGCTAAAATTATTCAACCCCCTTGAATATAATTCTTCATAAATGCCCACATGTATGAATCAGGGATGTTTTCAGACAATCGAGGGCTTTGTTAGTTGTATTTGCCGTGCTTTAGATAGTACACCTCAAATACCTGGCCTGTTAACATTTCACTAAATACAGTTGGAAGCATAAAGTTAGATGTTTAACGAACAGTGATGATGCCGCTTGGGTGTGGCTGTTGTCCCAAATTTAATCATAGCACTTTTACTGTTTGGGGAATGTCTTTAAAATTAGTCTATGAAAAACCATGCAAAGAAGGTGTTCCAGAAAATAACATCTTTAATGCTATTGAACAATTATGATTTCATTTTTTAAATGGAAACAACAATTTTATGGTTTTCTTCTTCAAAATCTGAAATTAATGTTTTGTTATTTCTTTTGTTTGTTTGCTTTGGGGCTCAGGAGGTGATGGGGCCAATTTCATATAACTATTGTTTTTTAGCCACAAAAATAGCATTGTTTCAGTCATTTCCTCTTAATGGATTATACTGGTTTGCCTTGGAGGCCTCCAATGAAGGAAACAAATGAAAGTTTAATAATTTATATTAAAAATTACAGAGCTGTGGTCACTGGAAAATGCGAAAAAAAACGTTTTTTTGTGTGTGTGTGGTGTCCTGAAGATATACGCCCTACGCTGCCATCTACTGGCCAACTACTGTAAGTTCAGTTAGACGGAAAAAAAATGTTCTGTAAGTTTTGTTCTGAGACAATGACAATGAATCATCTGTTCATTAAAGTGGACATCACTTGTCATATTTTAACATTATTTTCCAGTACTGTGACTATGCTGCAATTGAAAATACTTTTCTGCTGTGAAAATACTTTCTGTTAGTCTTTCCAACTAAAACAACATATTTTGAAGTTCAATTAATATATTACACATAGTATTTCTGCATTTTGTAAGGCTGAAGCAAAGCACATGACGAAAAGAGTATCGCGCAGCATAGTGGAGCTAATATAATAATAAAGTTTCTCTGAAAATGAAGGACTGGGATATAAAGTGCCTTATAAAATCATCATTTGATCTTTAGATCACATTATAACTATAAGCTTGTTTCGTATACATGTATGTATTGTATTGTCAATGTGTTGTTTGAGGTTGTTATGCGAGAGACCATTATAAAGTAGTGCAAAATTATGCAGTAGAAGGGAAATAATAGTTGCGTTTAAAAATACTTTACAAAAAAATCTGAAAAGTGTGGCGGGCATATTTGGCGGACTTGGTGGTGCACTTAAACTGACAGCCTTGGCAAGAAAAGCGTTAATGACAGACGCAGGCAAGTTGCTGCAAAGTTTCATCGCTCAGGTGGAAGGAGGACTTTTATGGAAAAGCATCAAAATTCTTGACCTACTAAGAAACATAGCCAAAAGAATTGACCACCTCTGTGGTTTGCCACAAAAGTTATGCAAGGGACACAGAAACAAGTGGGGAACTTGTTACTGAAACTTGTCATAATACTGAAATAGAACTTTTCAGCTATGAAATACTGTTTTGAAGACATCTGTCTGAACACACCATACCCACTGTGAGTCATGGTGGCGGCAGCATAGTTGTTTTTATTCTCTCCAAGATTCTTGTTTTAAGTGTAAGTATTATTAAAAATACATTTTTACATACATATAAAACAATTCTAAGTAAGGAAAGAGTCACGTCGTCCCCGGCTCTTAACAATCCATCCATCCATTTTCTGTTCACCCTTGTCCCTAATGAGGTGAGGTGCTGGTGCCTGTCCAGCTACGTTCCGGGCAAGAGGCGGGGTCACCCTGGACAGGTCGCCAGCCTGTCGCAAGGCAACACAGAAACAGACAGGACAAACAATCATGAACACACACTCTAACACCTAGGGAGAATTTAGAGAGAGACCAATTAACCTAACAGTCATGTTTTTGAACTGTGGAAGGAAGCCGGAGTACCTGGAGAGAACCCACACATGCATAGGGAGAACATGCAAACTCCATGCAGAAAGACCCCGGGCCGGGAATGGAACCCAGGACCTTTTTGCTGCAAGGCAACAGTGCTACCAACTGCGCCACTGTGCAGCCCCCTCTTAACAATAAAAACATAAAATGAAGCTTTTAAAATGGAATATTTCACAAGTTATAAAGGGGAATAAATTAATTATACTGCCTTATTTTTTCCCTTTGGTTTCTGAAACCTTCTTTTAAAAAGTGTAGAAATAGCGCCATATTCCCCATCCACTTTAAATATGTGGTCATACAGAATACTGCGACTCTCCTCGCTTTGTCTGTTGCCATGGTGATGGTACCACGCTGAAGATGGGGAAACACTAAAAATACAACAGCTTAATTGCCAAGACACCTATAGACGCTGACCTACTTTGTTAAAGTTAAATATATTATTAGAAGCTTACATATAACAAGAAATAACATAATCTATACTCTGTAAGATAAAATATCTACTTTGTGCATTTTTGTCTGCTACAGAAATGTTTCCCTGTGAATGGCGATGAGAAAGGAAGGAGAGAGGAGGAAATAAAGAGGAAAAAAGTAATAAAGAAAAAGAAACAAGACAGAGAAATTGGCGAGATAATTTCTAATTGTCTGCAAATGGTTTCACTCAAAATCTCTTTGAAATTACAGCTGATGTTTAACAGTGCATTCTGCTGAGCGATAAATGTGTAAGCAGTTTAATTAGGAGTGCGTGTGCAGCGCGCCAGTGTTCGCGGAGGGGTGTGTGTTTTCTGGAGAACAGCGGCAGCCGGCAGGCCGCTTTGGCTCCAACTCCAGTCAGTCTGCCTCCTCAGTCTGCGCAGTCAACAGCCAGCAGCGCCGCCGGGTGCAGGAATATCCCGATGAAAGACCGGACTCCTCGGAGGTAAGTGTCACCGTTTTATCAACGAAGCTGCTCCCGGACCGCCGCGTCTGTATCGACGGGCTCCACGTACACTTTCAGCAAGCTTGAGCGGACTAGAAAGAGAGAGTCCAGCTTGTTAGCGTTGAGAAGCGGAGACCGGCTGAAGGCCCGGTGACCCACATTCTTATCTAATGTTGCGTGTTAGCCAGTTAGCTTCGGCTAAAACTGGGTTAACTGGCACACAGCGCCTTTTGGCGTACGAGTTAAATGCAAGCAATATGTTACACGTTAAAGTTACTCGCCGCTTGTAAAATGTGTCTTTCACTATTTTACTTTAATATTATGTACTTGTGAGTGCCGTTTATCGCGGTGTTATAAACTATGGCGGTATTGTTTTGTGGCTGTAAATGTCGTTAGCCGGTAAGCTAGGTGGCGACAGCTGCCTCCCAGCGTCTCTTCCCGGTTTTGCCGGCCGGCTTCAGGGCAATGGACGGACACATTTGGTGCTCCTTTATCGGAAACTTTCATGCAGACCAGGCTTCAGTGAGCTCTGCAGCAGTCCAGTTTCATATTAATATTTACATTTTCCTCGGTTTTTAAAGGCATGCCCGTTTCCGTCCACGTTAATTAATATACAGCTGCTTTGTTTTATTTGCACCTAAAAGTCAGAGGTTTTTACCACAGATAGTAAATGATCACATTACTTTAGTCGCCCAGGCTATTTAACCCGTCGCAGCTGTTTCTTTTATGGTCCTTGATTTTAAAGGTTCCCTGCTAATGAATGGGGGTATCCACGGCCGGTCCAAAACTATCTGGGGCCCCAAACAGGAGGGGACTTTCAACTACCATCAATTACCTCCACGTTACTAATATCCCCATCATGTTACCCATATTAACAGTTTATATGTCGAGCAAAATTACTTTCATTCACAACTGAAAACTAATTGCTTGAATCTATTGGAAAGTCCACTATTTCAATTCTAAAAATCAGAATTGTATCATCTTATTCAACAAGTGAATCAAAACAAGAACGTCCACTAGTCAATAAATGCATCAGTTGTGTTAATGTACATTAATTTATTTTTTGAGGACAATTAAAAGGTTACTGACAGATGCTTTAATGAAAAGGTTCCCCATGCTGTTCCTCAGGTCCCGTTGTCCTTCATGTTTTAGACACTTCAAATGACTTCATTACCACCTCCACATGTTATGAATTGCTGCAGAAGCCTATTAATCCCACATTCACTTAAGTCAGGTGTGCGACAGCTTGGAAATACCTGAAACATACAGAACAGTGGCTCCTGAGGACCAAGATTGAGAACTATTGGTTAAGTCATAAATGTGGTTAATCTTGCAATTTCCTCCTTTTTTTCTGTTGGATTCAAAATTATTACCTCCATCAGAGAGCCTATAATATCTATTTACAAATATTTTATTTGTTATATCCCTTAAAAGAAAAACAAAAGTTAAAGTAGCTTAAAATCAAAATCTACAATGAAAAAAAAGAAGGCTATCAGCCTGGAGCAGGCTAATTGGTGGATGTCTTAAATACTTATCCACTTAAAAAAAAAAAAAGATCACATGACTTGTTTTAATTACCAATGTTTTTATATCACTGTTATAAAAACATTTCAAACATCAATGCAACTGCTTAGTTTGCTTATATGTTGGTTAAACAACACAAAAAATGGGAGTAGAGAGAAATGACTGTCTTTTAATATAGAGTACTTTCAAATAAACTATTAACCCTTAGAATATTGTTATAAGTTGAGCTTGTGAATAAGATATGCCATCTAGACTTTAGTTTAACCATTCTAGTCATTCCTGTCTTGTATGCCCTGAGAGGAATTTGTAGCGTGACAAGTACTTTAGCTGCAGAGAGATCCCTTTGTCGCACAAACAGGATTGTTTGTGTCAGGCTGACCTTTTTCTGAGAAGTAAGGGAATCTTCTTAATCTCTAAGACATAACAAGTCTGGCTTAATAACTTTGTCAGCACTTATTTCTTCTCTGTCAAAGAAAACAGGGGGGTCTCTTTTGCTTCTATGTCAGCAATCCAGTGGTAAAAGAAGCTGTTTAAATATTGTTATTTAAATGTATTATTTCAATTGTATTATTTAAATAATACAATTTTATTTAAATCTGCCATGTTGTGTGTAGTGTGTTTTTAACTTTCTAATTTTGACACGATTTAAGCAGTGTAGATAATTTTTCAGTATCACTCTTACAAAGTGGGTTCATATTTTCTCTAAAATGTGGTATAGTTTAATATAAAATCACAAATATGTTTGGATCATTACTTCCAACAATGGCTATTTGGGGAAAAAAACAAACTTTTATGTATCTTGACACTGAGGAATTATTAATGGAAACAAGCTCACTACAATGAGGGCAAAGGTCATTTTATTTTCTCTTTCCTTTTTAACTAAGCAGATCGCTCTATCTTGTCAAGTAAACACTTCACTTAAACTATTTTTGGACTGTTGTGTTTCAATATGCAATAGTAAAAGTTTATTTCAAGTCTTAGGAGACTTGTGATTAAGCACCTAAAAGAATAATATAAATGTTCAGGGTTTCCCCCAGTGTTTTATAAGCCTGGCGGGCCACCAGGCTTTACTTGTGCCCCCACCAGGCTAAGCATTGCTTATTTACTTAAGTCTTTTTAAAATGTTTGCATTTTTTAAGACTAGCTTGGAATGGAGATCAGAGAGACGTGTGTGTGTGTGTGTGTGTGTGTGTGTGTGTGTGTGTGTGTGTGTGTGTGTGTGTGTGTGTGTGTGTGTGTGTGAATAACGTCAGATGCGTTTGCACTGCTGCAAATGCCTCAAGATGACCCAGATGTTTTGGTTCTGATTCAGTAATACTACTACCCCTGCTCTGGTATATAGAATAGAATTGAATTCAACTTTATTGTCATTGCACTGTCACAAGTACAAAGCAACGAAATGTAGTTGTATATAGCAGGATGTTGAATAAAACTGACTACAATACTCTGTCATGAGTTGGCTGATAAACAAAATCCCACTGAATTGTGCTGCTGTTTTCAGGATGTGCTGTTGTGGCAGGAGTTTTATTTCCAGAGACCCTCAGCCTGAGCTAATTAAGCTGTTTGAATTACAATCCGTCAAGCGGTGTGACAGAGTTGTTCTTCATCCATGTTTCATTGTGTTCTATTTTTGCTCCACAATCTGTCGTCGCGAAATTGATGACTATGAATCAGAGAGCGATGTTGACTGAGTCACCAGAGCTCTAAATGTTTGGTCGTGAAATGAAGCAGGAAAATAGATCGGTGTCGTGTGATCGCATAATATGCTGAAATAATGCGAACGATCATGTTTAGCTAGTATTACCTCTCCGTTTCAGCTGTTGACAAGTTTTGTTTTTGCTTTCCTCTGATAAAGTTCAGAGGAAGACGGTTTCAAGACTTTAATGTAAGCCTGTCGTAATAAATTGAAATGAGCATAATAATTTACTTTCAGATGATTAAAACATATTTTGAAGGGCAATTTTTATTCATAGTTTTGGTTGTGTGCATCCTTTTTCATTGTTTTCGGTTATTGTTGTTTATATATATTTATATATATTTAAAATATCTTCCAGTTACAGGACTAAATGTTCTGTACAGAATTAAAGTTTATTTGTTTTATAGATATATTGTTATAATTATGCCATTATTATCAATAGATTACTTGAAAATAATCTTAAAACAACAATATTATTGTTTATTGCAATGATAAATGTGTCATCCAGTAACATTTATTGTGAAATGTCTACCTTTAATGTATGTCAGAGTTTATAATTTGTGCTTCAGGGTCACATGACCTGTTTTAGAGTTGAATCATAAATTAATATCTTTCTGAAATAATGCAAAGTGCCTTTTAGAATGAAGTTTTAATGCCAGAAGTGAAACAGACTTAAAAAGCATTAGCTGCAGTTTATGACACAATGTTTTAGCAAAGGCCAATGCACTGTGCTTTCTTTGTGTTATCGCTGCATTTACACTAGCCAACAAAGTGAACTTAACCCTGAACTTTGAGGCATGACACTGATAACAGAGCTTTACATTGAACTTTATTCAAAATATTAATAAAATGGCAGGAAAAAGTCAGCAGAATTTTTGATAACAATGAATTTAAAAACAGACTTTTGCTTACTTTTGCTCATATTGGTCAGATAAGTTTATGCAGCATTATTTATTTATTTGCATTAATTTGTAGGATTTCTTGTCTAACTGAGAAATATTAGACTTGAAGGGTGAAGGACGCAGCCTTTTTGTGTTTATCGTAAACAACAATCACCTTTCGCCAGGTTGTGAGTCAATTTAAAAGTATTTACATTTAAAGTTATTTTCCTTCAGGCAAGAAGTTTTTTCTGATGAGAAATAAAATGCACTGTGTTGAAAAATATGATTTTAGGAAGAAAAAAAGAAGTCAAAAATCCTTTTCATTATCAGTGGGAAAGCCGCTACTGACGTCAAGCGCTTTTTATAATTCTCGATAAGCTTTCTGCACGTTTCCTCTGGTATTTATGACATCTCCTCTTTTCCTCTTAAGTCTTTAAGGGTGGAATGCCTCTTTGCCATCACCGTAATCTTTAGCTTCCTTCATAAGATTCTCCTTCAAATTCAAGTCAGGACGTTGGACAATGTGTTTCTTTTACAGTTAGATGAAGTGGTTTGAATACTTGAGCTCCACTGTCCCTGATCAGAAGAGATTTGATGAATTTATTTCAGTCTTCCTACATATCAGATTGCCTGCTTACCTTTTACAAAATGCTTGGTTCGGGGAGGTCTTCTTTCTACTAGCTAAAACTTCACAAAGGAGCTGTTTTCAACAGCAATAATCTCTGTACTTATGAATAAATGTTAGTCTTGTACTGAGAAATTAGTTTGTAATTGGAATTTTCCAATTTAATAATAAAAGTTAAAAAAAAAAAAAAATTAAGTTTCAGCTTGATTTAGCCAATGACCGGCTGGCTGAAAACTCAAATCTTTTCTTAGTAAATTTTTTTTCTGCTATTATTAAGCCGCACATTTCACAGTGTTTGGTGTTGGTGAAGAAGATTTAAAGTTGGCTGTTTTTAGTATAAGTGATGATGTGTCTAAAATAAAGTCACAGGAGGTTCAAAATATATAAGAAGCTATTTTAAAAAACCCCGTTTCAGTCAGGTTACTAAAAAGAAGAGCTATACTTCAGGTGGTGCTGGTCATTTCTGTCCTGCACATTGTATTGTTTAGCAGTTTTAGTTTGTGTGTCTCAAAGGTTCGTTGTATGGAAGTTTCCTCGAGTTGGTGAAGGAGCGAGCTGATTTCACCAGACAACAGCAAGTTGTTCTGTTGTTTTGAGATTTAAGACTCCATCTGTCATGGGACATGCTGATCTAGGAAATCTCAACAGCCTTTAGGGAATCTAATATCAGGCTACACGTTCTGCAGAAAATACAAATTTGACCAAAGTGGAAATTTGCCACAAAACTGCAAAGTATGCATATTACATGAGCAGGATAATGATGAACATAGTGCTGGCTTGACAGTTTGGGTAGATATAGCACAAGTAAGACCCAATCATGCAGCGCATCATCATGTTTCAAAAAATAATGGTCATTTAATACATTATTAAATGACCATTATGTCATTTTTTGCTAAAAATTGTTTAGGCAAAAATAAATAAATAAAAATGAATTGGGCCGTTATTTTAGGAAGGTGATAACATGCGAGTCTCTGTTCATGGTTTTTAATGGGAACGAACATTTCCTAAGAGATGCACTGAGTCAACATACTGCGAAATAATTAGGTTTAAATGAAATGTATTTTGATTATTGTCGCAAAAATTAATTTGAACTGTTAAACATTCCAACTTTTTTTTTTTTACTGAAAAAAAGACATTCTGACTATATTGATTAAATTTGAGTTAAATTTTTTTGAAGTTGACAAGAAATGTGAAAATGTTGCTTGATAATTATGTGTTATTGAAAGATTGGAAGATTTAACACCTGAACACCAACTATAAAGTCTTAAAAATGCAAAGATTAAAAAAAAAAGACTTAAATAAATAAGCAAATAAGCCCCCTGGTGTGTCAGAAGTAAAGCCTGGTGGCCCGCCAGGCTTATAATACACTGGGGGAAACCCTATAACAATATAAGCAATATAATACTAAGTTTAGAAAATAAATGACTAGTTATATTAAAAGTTGTAATTTTAAAAATCAAAATTTAGTTTTTCCTTATGTTTAAAAAAAAATAAAAAAATGTTTCCAAAGTGACGGCAACAAATCATTTAAAGTATGAATGATGTTGACTTGAAGACAGAAACTGTGTAACACTACATGTTCTCCTACTTTGAGCTGCAGTCAATAAATGGGTGAGTGTGAGCATGACCTCGAACGCTAATAAACTGAGACTAATAAAATGTTGTTACCTCTGTGCTTTGTGGGAAACCACAGAGGAATATCTATTCACGTGGGGAAAATAAAGACGAAGGTGTTTATTGTTGAAAAAGCTCCTCGTGTTTATGCCGTACTGATTACTTCTGCGATCGGGATCTTTCTGTGTTTGTCTGCTTTGGCTTGATGGTTAAAAATAAGTTTTATTTTGATTATAGTCTCATGTGGTCCTCAACCCGCAGTTATTATCGCCTCTTTGGAGCCTGTCATCTTTCTGAATCCCACTGACCCACTTGGCATCAGGATAAGGCCCCTGGCGGAGGCCCCGCTCCTTGGAGATGGGCAGCCAACAGCAGTCGAGGGGCGTTCACCAGCTACCACTGCTGGCTCCTGAACCGTTCTTGTCAGTGTGTTGCTGAGTAAAAACGCAAAACAAAGCCTGCTCTTGTATTTTGCAGAGGTGTGTGCAGTGAGTGTAAACACAGCTGGCTGCCCTGTGTTAACACGAAGGCTATTGTCACAATTCAGCAGGATAGTGGGTATAGTTGTGGACTTGTTTGCTCATAAAGCGAAAACAAAAAAAAACTAGCATTATCAAAGTATTGTCGAATCCATTTCCAAAGAGTGAGGGAATCACATCTTTAGTTATCTGGTTGAAATAGTGATATGTGGACTTCTTGTCACATAACCACATAGTAAAGTACTGTATAACTAAAGTGTTTTGTTATTGTGATTTCTGATTGTTATGAGTACAATTAATTATCCAGGATGTTGCCTAATAGTACTGTTTGGAAGAAGATGTTTATCAGCACATGTTGGCTTTTTGTGTTTTAGATGCTAGACTGTTATTATTATTATTATTATTATTATAATATCTGGGTTCACTGATAGTCCACAAAGTTATCGTCTGAAGTGAAGTTATTGTAAAGATTTATCCAATCAGATGTTGCCAGTAAGGTTTAAATAGTATTGTTTTATGTCGTGTTTAATTTTTGATAGACGGTAACAATTATTTAATGATTTCAAAGTTACCTTTTGGCACTACAGATTTTTTTCTGAATATTGGAATCATATGAAAGACACATCTCAATAACCCTCAAATACTGATTTGCAAACAAAAGTGAACGTAATGTGAAGTTTTGGGAGAGAGCTGTTTTGAATTTTGAAAACATTTCTCATCGTTATTATAACTTCTTTATAATATACGCCATTAAATTGACTACATGCACGCTTCCTCTTGCAGAGAAAAACACTTTGTAACAATATAGGTAAAAATGATTTGTTTCTTCTAAAAGATGCAAAAATGATTTGCTCCGTGTCCGAACAGAGGCATGTTTTTGCAGGACGTGAGCCACTGCAGCATCCTAGTGTTTCACATCTAGTGACTCAAGTCGATGACAGAGAGTGGCGATCCCTTCGTTCTGTTCATGTTTTCATTGCATGACAGAGGGAGTATCAGCTACGGAGGCATTCATCCAGGGTATTTTTACTTTGTTGCCGTGGTGTTGCCTGTTGGCACGGTTGCTGGCGCTGGCGTCCCAGCACTGGGTGTGGTGCGGTGCGTGACGAGAGGCGGCATAGATCCACTTCAGTGACTCATATCCTCAGAGCTCTGCTGCCCTAAATCGGAGCAGGCTTGCACACACCCACATATGCGCAAACACACTTGAAGCATCCCACATCGCTCTATAAGCACCAAAAAAACAAAGAAGAAAAGATAAATCAGTCGTTGTGTTTCAGGGTGAAGAATACTTTACATTTTTCTCTGTGTCTTGGAATCACTTGATTGTCGATGTGTCATCAATCAGCACATCTTCATCACTTACCTCACCATCTGCTCCTGGTGAGGCTTCGAGGCACCAGGAAGTCCTTTGTATGTCGTGCGGTTTTAACGACAACACGAGATGCAGAATGCCTGAGGTACTCGCAAGGTAATGTGTTTCACTTCTAAGGCTTTCGTGTGGACAGCATGCCAGGATTTTTATTTTTTTTTTGCTGAAAAGTAGAAGGTGTTGCCTGTGGAGCTGTAATTAAGTTAGATCGGAGGAGGAAGAGGAGGAGGAAAGTAGGTCAATGGGCCAGCAGGTCAGTGAATCACAGATGACGTCATGGTTATACAAGCCTCGCTCTCCCGGTTGCACAACACTCACTTGGCAGTGAAGATATTGCTGTGAAAATGTTTTAACATTTTCCTTTCATCACTTAATTTTATCTCATAATGCTGATTTTATATAATTTCCCCATACATGGTATTTTTCTCCCCCCCTCCCCTAATCTCTTGTGATCTAGTAAGCTTGACTCTGTGGAGTTGAGAGCAAAAAGCTGCCTGTCAGGAGAATAAAAAGCTTTTACTACCACTCCTCACTTCTTGTTATAGTTGTACTGAGGTGTAGTTGGCCATTTGTGTTGACAAAACAGTAATCTGAGATAAGACTTGTGCGATCTGTGCAAAGAGTCATGGCATGTGCAGTAAAAAACCTCTGCATAGCTGCAGCTTGTGATTACGCACTCACCTCCCCTGGTCACAAAAACTGACAAGGGAAAGTGACAAGTAAATCTAGAAAAATTTTGATTTTCTAGATTTTTGATCTGGAAAATTCCCTGATAGATTTATCTATCAGGGATGATGTGTTTGATGATGTTTCAGATCATCAAACACTGTTTAATGTTACTTGTTAAAGGAATAGGGGAAAAATCCCCTCTTGTTAATTCATAAATTCACTTTTTAAATTACACTTTCAAAAAGCTGAGCTCAGATTCACAAGCCAAACCAAGGGATAAGTATTAGCTGACTTAAACATAATATATAATAGATAATTTCAATAGAACCTCTACAATGGTTGAAATATCTAAAAAAAAAGGAAAATCAGTAGAAAAACAAAATCATTGACATCTTTGGGTTACTCAAAGTGCAGTAAACCTCTGAGTTACTTAAATAACAAATTGAAGTTTTGGAGTGGACTAGTCTAAATCTGAACTTAAATCCAGTTCAGATGTTGTAAAATATCTTCAAACACACCTTTCATACTGGAAAACCTTCCAATATGGCCGAATTACTGCATAGCGTTATTAGGTTTAGGGGGCAAATAGATCTTCACGTATGGTTTAGATGGCTTTTTTCCGCCTTAATGAATGATATTCGAAAACATATTTTTGTATTTGCTCTGTTATCATTATCCGTTATTGAAACCTGTTGATTTTAAACATTTAAGCCTGATGACAATAAAGAAAAAATGGCAGAAATCTGAAAGGGAGTGAAACGTTTTTTGGTTTTATGAACTACTGCATGAAATCAAACATTTTAGTTCCTACTAAAGCAAGATAGAACGTACTGTAGATACTACATTTTATGTCCATTTATTAATTCAGCCAATCAAAATTTTTTAGAATGGAAAAAAATGTGTAAATTATTTGACTAGAAAAATAATCTTAAGAATCAGCTGGGATAACTTATCGTGACACGTATCACAGTTTAAACATAAATACCACAAAATACAGATGTTTTTTCCCCTCTTTTGCTCACTACTATTTTCCTTTGCGTTTACTTACTCTCACTGATTCCTGAACAAAAACATTTTATAATTTAAAAAATTGTTGAACACTGTGAGAGTAAATTCGAGATTTTTTTTTAAAGCTAAAATGGTTCAAAGGTGGATTGTTGGGGCTCTTCTGCGGCTCACTAATGCATAGTTATTAAAAATCATTTCTTTTAGCCACTGCCTCCTCATGAGTCATGGACAGAATTAGCTCCTGCTATTAAAACATTGCTCTGCAGATACAAACATTGAGTAACTTAATGGCTAGCAGCCTGGTTTATGTATGAGTCATACATGTTTTTATTTCTGTGTCATGTATGGCCTCCATAAACTCATGGCTTCACTTTTGGTAAACTTCTCTGTTTTCCAACAACTTTTAAGGACTAACGTCACATCTTCTGCTTTTATAGAAGAATTGCAGTAGATTGCTATTTGATACAGTGAAGTCAAAAAATTATTAATATCTCTGGCAGATTTAGATTTAGGATTATTTTTGATTCAACAAAGAATTATGTTTTCCATAGGAAATGACAGGCACCTCTTGAAAAATGATTAAACAATTTAAAAAATGATATTTTGTATGTTTCTCTTGACACTTGAATAAAGAAAATGTCATGTTAAGTATTTATGTATCTGAATAATCAGCAGAAAACTCTTTACTGACATTACAGCAATCAAACGCTTTAAATAATTGCTGACCAACTGAGTGGCATTTTTAATCAAATCGAAACCTTCCTCAACTTTATGCCTCAAAAAAATCTCTTCTATGAAAACTTGGATTGTTTACATATATATATAATTACATATATATATATTTTTTTTTTTTTTTTGCTGGATCGTGTAGTTTTTGCTTGCTTTCATGGTAGCAATTTCATTCTCATATTACATTTAAATATCTATTAATAAATATGAGGAAGTACCATGTCACCCAGTTGAATTTGATTTGTTACTGCCTCTGTATATCAGTAATGTTACAAACCCAACATTACTGATTGCTGCTGCGTTACAGCAAAAATACATTAATCTTTGGGAATAAATCGAGTCAAGATGTATTGCTGTAGCCTACACGTGATTTAATCAAGGTCTCAAATGAATCAGCTCGCTTTCAGAATTCATTTTATTGTGAAACTGTTCATAAAGTGCGCATATTTCTTCCAGTCATCGCATTCAACCGTCCACTGTAATGTATCAGGTAGATTGTCGCCATGGCCAGCTGAGGTGTCTTGAAGCTCATACCTGATCCTCTGTTGTTCTCTTTTTGTCTCATAGAAACAGATGTTGCTGCCATGTACAACACTTGCATCCAAAGGAGACCAGAAACTCATCTGACTGAAGACCTTTTACCAACTTTCAGTTCTCCTCCAAGACTCAAGTCCAACATCAACCGCTGCTGCAGCCCACCCACCGAGACCCTTCACTCATCCAGACACACTTTCCTCTCGCACGACTGGCTTTATTTTTGGTGAGGATAGGATTCTCCTTCGCCAAGACTGTGCTATATTTGCTAATGGTTTTGGTGTTTAAAAGGTTATTTCTCTCTCATTTTATTTTAAAGGTTCATTCACAAATGTCTACCTCACGATTAAAAGACTACACGCCGACTCTGCAACCCTGAACAGGTTACAAAATGACCTCAAGCATTAACCGGTGAGATGGATATTCTAAACATTTTTCTTTTCTAGTGAGCAGTCCAGACATGGTACACTGTGGCGTCACAAACTGGATTTTAAAATTCCTTATTATGATCTAAATAAGGGAGAAAAAGGAATAGGAAGGAACAAGTTAGCACTTAGCAAAACGTTAGAGCTACGCATTATACTGAATCATCAATGTTGTATCGTCGCCAAGGGAGGTGAGAGGCTAAAACTCTAGATGTCTGCAGTTCTGCAGTTTCAAAATGTGCCAACTCAAATAGATAAAAACACATCAGTTTCTTCAAAAAATATTTTATTTCCCTGTTGATTATATAATTTTTTTTACACCAGCTGGTGTTGGAGTACAGATAGTTGCCTCCTAACCCATATCCAAATGCTTTTTGTGTCATCAAAATACTTTATTGTGACTTAAGTGTTTATCTGTGTTGAATTACTGAACTGATTCATTTTACGAAAAATCTTTTCGTACTGAAGGCTTTGTGGGTGGCTTGTATCGACTTTGTGCTGCGTGGCTCTCTTCCAGTTCAAAGTAAAAAGAAAAAAAAGTCAGTGTTTGAATCTAAACATTTCGTTCATAAACTCTCATCGTCACCTGTCTTGTGAAGATGAGTATTTTTTTCTACTTATGTATTTTTTTCATTAATGCGTGTAATTCTCAGACATAGTTATGCTATATCTACATTGGAAAACTAAAGTCTTATTAATGATGATACTTTTGCGTTGTCGTGCCTCCACTGAAATTTAAAAGCCTTATTTAAAGGGGTGCACCGATAAATCGGTCTGTCGGTCGATAAATTGGCCCAGACTTCCTTAATTTTGGGAGCTCTGCTGATCGTCCACCGAGCTTATACATCTTAGCCGAGGTCTGAAAGTCAGCCACTGTCCCCTGTAGCTCTACCATGAGAGATGGCTGACTCACAGACCCGCCCAGCAGGTCACGTCTGTCCGTGAACGGTTAAAAAAAGTCTCCGCACTGTTACATACTTAGAAACTTTGTTATATTTAGCAACTTTTCTAACAAAAAAATCGGCAGGTCTGGCTTTTCAAAGACTGGAGATCGACCAGAAAACCTCAATCGGTGCGCCCCTTCTTGTTATGTAGGTTCCTGTTGTTTGTAAATAGTGCTGTTTTGTTGTCCTCTGTTTAGAGATGACAGCAGCATTTTTGATGGGTTAATGGAAGAAGATGAAAAGGACAAAGCCAAACGGTAATAACCTCTATCACACCAGGATTTCCCCCAGTGTATTATAAGCCTGGCGGGCCTCCAGGCTATACTTGCCTACTCCCCTACCAGGCTAAGCGTTGCTTGTTTTTTTGGGGGTTTTTTAACGTAATTTTTTTTTTTAAATAAGCTGGACTGCAAGCCTCTGTGCTGTGCTGAGCAATTCACTGGTAGAATCGTTCCTGAAAGATGGGTTTATAGTTGATGCTTTGAACAGGGCGGGAAGCGAACCAGTCACACCACTGGCGCCTCAACGCATTGGGCACCTAGTGTGCTGCCGTCATTTGATCTCTGAAGTTTACCTTGGCACGGATAATGCTCGCCTTCTTTCACTCAAACTAGACACAGGCTCACATGTATAGACATTTATATCAACACCCTTTGAGGACTCTGGTTTTTTTGGACAATTCTTCATCAAGGTATGGGTCAAGTTTAAAAGCCACCGCATTAGCTCTGCTTAGCTCAATGAGAACCGCTAATATAACCTATAGCTGTGCTTCTAAAGGTGCACGTTGAGCGTACACTGTACAGTGAGGATGATATATCTTTGTGAACAAAGAATTATGTGCGACATGTGCGTCTACATCCCAACACGCTGCCCTGCGTGTGGCTCTGTGCTGATAAAGTTCATGTATGTGTTCCTCGGTTGGCCGGTGCATTAGTAGTGCATGTTTTCCAATAACATAATTACCCAGCAATATTTTACATGTTCTATGAACTTAAAATCTTTTAACACAAAGACACGGTGGACCGCCTCGGCATCCCGACAATCGGGCTTAGCAAGTTTTCTGGGGGAAACCCTGGACTCACTATAGTTGCCTCAGCCTTCTGTTGGACTGGCTGTGGAGAGGGGTCACCCTTTTTTTTTTTTAACTAATTTATTTATTTTAACAATAAAATTCCCATCATAATTTTGTACTTAAAAGCATAGCTGTTAAAGAAAAGAAACATAGCTAAGTACAGAGAACAATAAACATGAAGTGTCTTGCCAATTTTGCCAACCTGTCTCGAACACGATTGACATTTCATAAATACATCGACATACTAAAGACTGAAAGGGTATTGTCTGAAACAGTTTTTCTTGTGTAAAAATATTTTGATTTAAAAAATATAAATGACACCACGGAAACAGTAGTACAGCCCACACCTATCTTTGCTACATATGAGTAACAGAAAAAAACATTTTTATGGTGATAGTTGTGAGGAAATTCACCAGTCATAGAAAAATATTTTTAGTAGTAGTTATGGAGTTTATTTCGTCACTCTCACCAACACACTCATGCTACTTATGCTTTTTTGTTTTTACATTTTAAAAAATCCCTCAAGTTAAGAAAAAATATCTTTGCTAGTGGAACCTCCTGTGACAGTTACATGGCAAAACTGAATCAAGATCTGTGGTGTTAAGGAGATATTAACTCTCTGAAAGACTAAAACAGATTATCTTGTCTAATAAGAGTTAAGATTTATACAAATGAACAATGTAGGAGTGTGATTTCAATTTTTTTAACTGGGATTTTATCATCTTAGATACACAGTTATTTAGTATATCGTACCGATCACAACTACGTAACCAGAGTTGACTCTTATTCTAAACAGCAGTCAAATGAATCCAAATTAATCGTCTCGCTCCTGATCCAACAGTGAGTCCCGCAACAAGTCCGAGAAGAAGCGCAGAGACCAGTTCAATGTCCTCATTAAGGAGCTGGGCACCATGTTGCCAGGCAACACCCGCAAGATGGACAAGTCCACTATTTTGCAGAAAAGCATCGACTTCCTGCACAAACACAAAGGTGAGAAACAGTGAGGGGGGGAGGGGGAAACGGTTGAGTCGGGAGCTAAGTTTCATGGTTTTTGTCTCCTGAACAGAAATCGCTGCTCAGTCAGAATCAACGGAGATCAGACAAGACTGGAAGCCTCCGTTTCTTAGTAATGAAGAGTTCACTCAGCTGATGCTGGAGGTGAAGCTGATTTTTTTTCTTTTTTTCCCCTGCTTGTTTAACTTTCCTTTCAATAAAAAGGCATTTATTAAATAGAGGAACACTTTATTCTCAAGGCCCTGGATGGGTTTTTCCTCGCCATAATGACTGACGGGAACATAATGTACGTTTCAGAGAACGTGACGTCTCTTCTCGAACACTTGCCAGTGAGTTTCGCCTGTTTCAACATTCAAATAGCTTTTTAGCTTTTCACTTGATAACACTCGATTGCTTCGTCACACATTTTTATAAAGTCTGATGTTGTGTGTTTCAGTCTGATCTTGTGGATCAGAACCTTTTAAACTTTCTGCCCTCGAGGGAGCACTCTGATGTGTACAAAGCTCTGTCCTCACATGTCACAGAGGGAGAGACTCTAACGCCAGAGTATCTGAAAAGTAAGCTAGCAGACTTAGCTTTCAGTATTCTTTATTTTACTTGGAAAAGTGTAGTTTTTAAAATATTGTTGTTTTTTCAGCAAAGAATCAGCTTGAGTTCTGTTGCCATATGCTTCGAGGGACAATTGATCCCAAGGAGCCCCCCGTGTATGAATTTGTCAAATTCATAGGAAACTTCAAATCTCTGAATAATGGTAAAATTCGTTACTCACAGTCATTGTCTGTTTTTTTTTCTTCCATTTTTATTTTTCTCGTTTGAACTTTTCCTCCTTTTGTGAACAGTGCCTAACTGTAACAGAAACGGTTTTGACGGAGTGATCCAGCGATCGCTTCACTCTACGTTTGAGGACAGAGTGTGCCTGATTGCAACTGTAAGGCTGGCCAAACCACAGTTCCTCAAGGTGAGGATTGTTGTCGCTTCTTCTGCTTGACCCACTTTCAGATTATTGCTTTAGTCACTGCAGGGGAATCCAGAAGAAGAAGTCTGAGACACACCGGTTTGATGCGTGTGATTTTATTGAGCGTTTCTGTAGGGAACAGTTTAGCATCTGCCACGCAGGAAAACCGATGCTTAACTGCACCTTTGCTTATGTCTTTTTAGTTTATGCTCATTCCTCTCGTTAAAATTACAACAAGCTCATACATTTTTTAAAGGCTTTCTTCAATTTTTTTAAACTACGTTTGAAAAACTAAAATGATTCAGACTTTTTAAATGATTTCTTCTTCTAGTAACAACAGTTTTTACAGCTTGAGTTCTGCTTTTATAGCCAAATAATAAAGACCACTGTTTTTGAAGGGTTGCACATTAGTTGTTTAACAATGTTTTGAAAGCTCCTTTCACAGCTTGTCTATTTTTTTTATTATTTTTTCTACTTCCTCTCTATTTTGATGTGATGGAAACACAGCATGGGTGTAAATGTGAGGAAATTAAGCACAGTTAGTGTAACATCAAGTTCTGTCCCTTTGTTGTGCATGGTCATAGAGATGAACAATTACAGTATTGTTTATTGTTATTGTGAAAAGATTTTTTGCAGGATAAAAAAAAAGTGATTTATTGTTTGACTTTTTAGTTTTTTCACGGTTGTTTTAAGAGAGCATCATTACATTTCAATATATTTGATTTGAAAACATGGTTAAATGCAGTTATTGCTTGTCTAGTTTCCTAAAATAGCCCATTTCATAATTGGCGTCTTATTATTTTTGTAAGAGCTCTAACTGTAATGACATTTAGCCACAGCTACAATCTATTTCAAGTGAAAATGTTTAAACAAAAAGCTTTTTAAGACTAAATCGAGCATCCTCATCTGTTTTATTGGGTGTTCCTCTTTTTTATTATTTCCACCATAAATGTACTTTAAAACTTGGATATCTTCTGACCTAGTTGTGCTTATGAAAGGCTCTAAATGCACTGATTTATTTTCACTCTAACAGGAGATGTGCACTGTTGAGGAGCCTAATGAGGAATTCACCTCCAGGCATAGCTTAGAGTGGAAATTTCTCTTCTTGGACCACAGGTATAAATATTTCAATGTTTATTTATTTATTTATTTTTTATTATTTATGTTCAAACTAGTTTTAACCTAGGTTTTTTTGTTTGTTTTGTCATTGTTTGTCACATACACTCTAGCTTACAAACTTTGGCCTCCATCTTTTTATATATACAATGCACATGTTGTGTATCCAGAGAACGCAATTAAATCTGTAAAAGAACAGTAGGGACAGCCTGACCTGTAATCAGTCACGAGTATTTTCCCAGACTGATTCACGCAGCACCGATGATCCACAAAAGCCTCATCGCTACTGCTCACAATTTAGGCTGTGTGACCTCATGCTGACTCCTCTTGGACTGTTTGCCAAAAAACAAGCTTTATAATAAAGAAGATCCTGTCCTTAAAAGGTGCTAACATTATTTAAATCTGTCCTCAAATGTACAAAAACACCCGACAGATCCCACACTCTCATTATTCATTCAGTTTAGAGACAAAATATAGGAGTGCTGTAGGGAAAACTTCTAACAGTCAGGTGCTTCTCATCGAACGCTCTTGATGAAATGATAGTAAGTATGAAAACTTCTGTGGAGGGTTTTTGGCAGTTTGCTGCTCGAAAGCATTTATGTTTGTCTTGACCCAATAATGTGGTTGAAAGACGATTTTTGAACCAACTGCAGCCAACTTTTGCACATCAGAATTGTGCAAATGGGAAACATGCACCAATGTTTTAAAGTTTATTTGAAGTAGATAAAAAAAAAACCACAAGCTGCAGCCAAAATTGACTATATACCTCATGCTATGTGAAAGATTAAAGCTGAGATAAAATTTTCACATAGTTGTTTGTAGTATCAAGTTTCAAAAGGAGGAAGGAATTATTTGCAAAATACATGAAAAAATGTTAAGTCATCCTAATTATAGAAGTTGAGTTACAAATACATATCGCAGCAAAGTGATGTTTACCCAGTTCTACTTCACTATTGATGGATCTACAGCTCAACATTTGAGTTTAAATCAAGCTGCAGTATTCAATTTAGTTTTCTGCTAAACTCGTTTTCTGTTTTACACACGTTGCCTTGGTCTACGTGAAATAAATGGGTAAAATGATTTGAAGGATAAACGTTTAAAATGGATGTCCTTACACTTAGGAGGAATGGTGGATTTGTGATATCTCAATATAGGAATTTTTTACTTGGTGGTTTGCTGTTAGACCCGTCAAAAGGTTCACAACACCTTAACTTTGTCTGTTTCTCCATTTGGGCTTCTTTGGTTAGCAAGTAATGACAGCCCCCTGATCTGTTGTGTGTTCTTGTAAAACCTTAAGTTAGTTTTGAATAATTTCACAGCTTCTTGAAGACCAAAATGAAATGCAGCACTCTCTGGAGTACCTCAGTTTCCACAAACTTTTGCTGGTGAATAATCTGTGACTAATGATCTCTAGCTGGCAATAGTGAGTTGTTGGACCGAGTGTTTAGTTTTGCTGTATTTAGGTTGAATTTCTACTAACACTTTTGCTGCGTTGGTTTGCCCAGAGCCCCGCCTATCATCGGGTACCTCCCATTTGAAGTCCTGGGTACTTCAGGTTACGACTACTACCATGTAGACGACCTGGAGACACTGGCCAAATGTCACGAACACTGTAAGCGCTCCGCTGCATCCAATTACTGAAGTATCCTGATCACTTCCTGTCATCTCAGAGAACAAATTTCATCTCTTTGTTTCCACTTAGTGATGCAATATGGGAAAGGCAAGTCGTGCTACTACAGGTTCCTCACCAAAGGTCAGCAGTGGATTTGGCTGCAGACCCATTACTACATCACGTACCATCAGTGGAACTCAAGGCCTGAGTTTATCGTCTGCACACACACTGTTGTCAGGTATATATGTGTCAGTGCATAATAGTATATATATGCATTAATATGCTTGTTATGGTGACTTGCAAGAGTAGCGCAGCTCAACCTTTATCCTGTTTTGTGAAATTATAATCAGAAATTGACTGTGTATTGTGTCCCTAATTGTCAAGTGGAATGGTTTTAAAAGTATTTTTACTTATAAAGTTAATTAAACCTCTTCACAAGACTGTCTTGGGAAGGCAGAGCATCTTCAGTCAGAGGCTTTGTCAGATTCAGTGCAGTACAGACTGCTGCAGGAGATCTCTCCCACCAACAGCCATCACCATCTACAGTAACTCTTCGAAGAATCTAAATTAACGAGTTACAACAAAAATTTATTTCTCTCTGGGATTAATAATGTGTTTTTGAATTTGAAAAATTTTAGCATTTTAACTGATCCACAGAAATAACATTTTGTGCTAAAAAAATCACCAAATTTGAAAATGAGTTGAGCGGTTATGAATACCTCCGTGGTTCATCCGACATATGGATTTCATCCAGCGCCTCTCCTCTGCAGCTACGCTGAAGTACGAGCAGAACAACGGCGAGAGCTCGGAATCGAAGACTCTCCCCCTGAGGTCAAAGCTGACAAGGTGAGATGTTTGGCTGACGTGTTTCCTCATTATTCTTTAAATAATAAAAGTTGAGTACTTAACCTCTGGTGACTCCTTGGCTCGCCAGTCCCAGGATTCAGGCTCCAAGTCGCAGCTCAACGCCTCCAGCCTGAAAGAAGCTCTGGAGCGTTTTAACCACAGCCGGACCCCGTCGGCCTCATCGCGCAGCTCGCGCAAATCCTCCCACACTGCCGTCTCTGACCCGGCCTGTAAGCTTTTTTTTTTAATCATCGATGAAGATACCCAGGAGGATTGTTTTTGGTTTTAATCTGATCATATTTCTTCCTCAGCTTCACAGATGAAGATGCAGGGAGACAGAAATACGCCAGGCCGACAGTCTGTCTCTGCCGTGGAAATGACATCGCAGCGGAGATCATCAGTCAGCAGTCAGGTCAGCAGGAAGGATAGCCAACACTCTGGTGTACGTGTTCGTTGTTAGCTTGACCTTCCTCTGACCTGAGTGCCAAGACTTTTATTGTTTTCGAATTGTCTCGGGTCGTTTCTCCAGCAGTCGATGAGCTCCCAAAACACGGGCCAGAACGGGGCGTCCTCCATGATTTCACAGCAGTCTCAACAGCAGCAACAGCAACAGCAACAGCTTGAAAACAACCAAGTAAGAAACTTCACAGAACTTAAGCGCACCCTGCTGTTCGTCAGACTGATGAATATTCCTTCTGGTCCATCAGCGCTCTGTCAGCTTCTCACATCGCAATTTGTTGCCAATGAAAAGTATGTGAATTATACAACTTAGTGCCTTGAAAAGTATTAATACTAATGGTGGGACTTTGTTAAAATTAGAAAGGGGCAGTATTATGTAAAAATCGCTTTTTTGATATTAATCCCTTGTCAAAAAACATACATAGAGTGTTGCTTTGATTCTGTTTGAGAAATCCTTTAATCTCCCATGGCAACCATTCAGCTGTGCAAAATGCCGGAGTGGACCTAGCTCAGCCTTCGAGGCGCTGCTCTTAAGCTACGACCTCACAGAGCAGCTCTTCTCTCCTGCTTGCCCCACTCAGCTTCTTTAGACTAGCCAACAGCAATTAGCAAACATCGGGTGGAACTGCACATCTGCTGAGCTCATTATACAAGCATCTTCTCTGAGCAATGCTGGTAAAAACATTAAAGGGTTAACAGAGGAGCGATGTTGTGATGACTTCCTGAAGGTGGAGTTTCAGAAAGAGCACCACTTTCTTAAAGAGACAAAGGCCCAAATTCAAGGCATCACATTACAAAATCAAATTTCTTTGAAGTCATATTTGATGTGTGACCACAAACTTCCTGTGTCCCCAGTGGACAGTTAGCAGTGTGGTCTCTCTGCCATATTTACGTGGGTTTTCTCTTTGACAGTCGGTGCAGTACTCCAACCACCTGGAAGCCATGCAGCACCTGAAGGAGCAGCTGGAGAAGAAGACCAGGATGATCGAGGACAACATTCAGCGACAGCTGGATGAGCTGCGGCAGATCCAGGTGGAGCTGGAGAGGGTCCAGGGGCAGAGTCTGCAGGTGCTGCTCAGCTGCTGCTTTCAAGTTACATTAAATACGTTTCCGTTTGGATGTATGGAATTATTGTTTCACTTTATTTTTACTTTGTGTGTGAATTTGAAATGTTTTTGTCAGATGTTCCAACAGAAAGGGGATGAAGGCCTGAACCTCGGCTCAGCTCCTCATGGCACTGCTGGTCAGCAGGGGGCGACACTGAGCATGCAAGGCCAGGTGGTCCCTCCAGCAGCTCTACAGAACAACATGCAGCAGCAGGTGTTCCAAACCCAGTCCCAGCAGCAGACACTTCTGAGGGACCAGAGCACAGTGCTGTCACAGGTCAGATACACTAAAAAAATTTTATAATTAAATGTGTGTCAACCACAACCACAATTTTCCATCAACTTATTTCTACCTCATCACTGATTTGAAGGTTGTTGTTTTTTCTGTTTTCCCCAGTCTCAGCGCTCAACACTAACTCTGCATCCTCAACAGAATCCTCTCCCCGGCTCCATCTACAACACTATGATGATACCACAGCAGAGTCCAGCTAACATGGTTCAGATTTCCACAAGCCTGGCGCAAAATACTGGACCTAGCAACCCTACCGTGGCAACATTTGCACAGGATCGTTCTGCTCAAATAAGGTGCTTCTCCGGACCTCGTCGTCATGATTGTGTCTAGTTGCTGTGGTGACAGCCAAGGAGAGACATTCTGACCCTGTTTTCTTGTAGCTAACGCTAGCTGATGCGCTCTCACCTCACAGGTTTCCTACAGCTCCTCAGCTGCTGACTAAGCTGGTCACCGGACAGATCCCAATGGGGGCGGTCATGGTCCCCACATCCATGTTCATGGGTCAGGTGGTGACGGCCTTCGCTCCACAGCAGGGCCAGACTCAGACCATCAGCATTTCTCAGCAACAGGAGCAGCAGCATCAGGTTCAGATGCAGAACCAGGTTTCAGCGCTGCAGGCAGGTCAGGCTCCTCTGGCCGCGCAGCAGCCACAGTTTCTGCAGGTACACACTGCAACACCACTGGAATCACCGGCAGCTTCACTTTCAGCGGCTAATTTCACATTTTAGCTCAGATGACATGAGCAGAGGGCTGTCCTATATTTCTGTTTAAAATTATCTCAGAAATTGAGAATCATGTGCCAAACTACTCGTACCTCCAGAATGTTGTTCACATTTTGTCTTGTTTCAGTTACATACTTCAGCTTATTTTATTTGGGATTTTATATGACAAACCAACAGAAAGTAGTTCAGAATTTTCATTTTAAAAGATTAAGATTTTTTTTATACCTAATTTGATTTCAGATTATTTATTTTTTTTAAATGTCTTTTTTTTTTATCACAAATGAGAGAAAATATTTTCATAAATTGGCTTTAATTTCAATTATTCCTCCTGTGAGTTGACCAGAGATCAGAGTCCAAATAATTTGAACCTTTAAAACACGTTCGTCAAACAAGATGGTGGCCATAGGCGCGCTGACATCACTATGACTTATATACATAAGTTGAAATAAATTTTACAAGATATTTCAACTTGTACAATTTAAATATGGTTCAGTTGGTGAATTGTTTTTACAAATTACATGACTTCTGAAGGCAATTGGCTGCATTGGATTATGGATTAGGGGTATCAGAATAAAGGGGACTGATATACGTCGCACTTTTCGAAAGTTTAAATAAAATGTAAAATTTCACTATTATTTGCTACTTTCTCTTTGTAGGAAAAAAAAAAGCCAAAACATTAAATTTTAGGGTTGTAAACTTCCCTAAACTTCAGTATTTTGAAATTGTATGCCTCATAGTTTCTCCATTCTGTAAAAAGAGCAGTACAAATGCTTCGATTAAAAAACTCAAAATGAATGTAACATTAATGTCCATAATTGTACGTAAACTTCTGTACAGAATCATATTAATGTCTGTGTGGATGAGAGCCATTTTAAGTTTTAAACTTCAATATTTTGAAGTTTGGGAATATTCTTAACACCGTCATTCTTTAAGAATGATTTTGTTTCTTGCATTAAATGCTGACCAAAAGTTTCTTCTGTCTTACTGATCTAAATGCTGCGCTCCAGGCTCCTCGGCTCCTTCATGGAAACCAGTCGGCCCAGCTAATCCTCCAGGCGGCGTTTCCTCTGCAGCAGCACAGCACCTTCGCTGCCGCAGCGCAGCAGCAACAGAAGCAGCAGCAGCAGCTGGCTGCTCACCGGTCAGACAGTCTGTCTGACCGCCCGTCCACTCAGCCTCAGTAGCTGACTGACGTAAGACACCCAGGTCTTTTGACACAAGTGTCATTTTAAGTTCTACAGAAAACACAGACGATGATCCTGCCTCTGAAGCAGAGAAGAGACGGACTTTGCAGCCTGGCTTCTCACAAGGATCTCTTCTGCTTCTAAATAAAAAAACAACAAAGAAGAAAAACCTCCAAATGGGATGAGTTCAGTGGAGAACCAGGACTGGAATCGCTGCGACTAACTGGAGTTAAAGATTTTACCGTCTGCATCTTGAAACAGATCAGGCAGTTTGGATATATTGTATTATTATTAATTTTTTGCTCTTTTTGGTTTTCTGTATAAAAATAATTATGGGTCAGAAAATATTTTTATGAATGTGGTGTAGATGGCAGTTTAACTGTACAGAATATCGTGTAATATATAATGTAAATATACAGAAAAAGAAAGACCTAATATTTTATATGATGCATGAAATGCATAGTTGTTCTTTGCAGCTTTGAATATACTGTTGTTGGTTTTTTCCAAGAAGTCTAAGACAAAAAAAAAGCTCTTAAATGCTCAGTGGCTGATGTTTCCCAACATGCTCTCTCCCGCGGGGATGTTTGTGCGTCTGCATAGCAGACAATGCCGATGCTGTTTGGATTTTGTTTCTGTTTTTTAAATTTTTTCTCAATCTGCCAGTCTCCTTCAACCGTCTGAGTCACATTTCTGTCTTTTTTTTTTTTTTTTAAAAGTTGTGTTAAACATCCAAACAGTGAAGACTGCAAATTTGTGAGATGTTGCTCATGAAATGGAAACTACCTACTACCACAATGAAGCTAAATGAAAGCAGCAGTGCGATTTGTCCTCATTCATATCTTAATTTATTTGTTTTGCCTCTTTTCTGAAGATCTTTCAATCTCCCATGTCAGGCTGTGTAATTCTTCAGCATGTTCTGTTCTACAATTCTTAAAAAATCTATATATCTATAATATATATATATATATAATATCTAAAAGGGAAATCTGCCTTGTTATCTTTGTTCATTATTTTTACAAATACCGTGGAGATGCTTCATTTCAGCAGGCAGCTGCTCTGTGGAGAAATGGATGGATCCGATTTTAAATGGAAATTCAATCCGACAATTCTTCATATATCTTTCAGATTTACATAATTCCTGTCAAAAATCAGGCCTTCAAAGAAAATAAAGCCAACATTTCGTTAACAGCTGGTGTGAGACATGACCTTTCGACCATGCAACATTAGCCTCAACATTTTGGGTCGGAACGGATTCGAAACTTGCGTTAACACACACACGGAAACACTCACCGGGGCATAAAAATCACATTTATTTATGTGCTTAACCTCTAACTTGCCCCCGTCCTTTTGCGCTGCAGTTTTCCAGAGACAGCCAGGCATTTTAACTTTTTCCACATTGTCAAATTTTTTTCTTTACACAACAAACACAACGACCCACTTCTGCTTTATCGTTGGCATCGGTGTCTTTTTCCCAGGATATCGTGGTTTCGGTTGCAGTGTGGTCAGCGTTTGGAACACGTTCAGCTCGGTGCGCGTCGTCATCGGGCCGGAGAAGACATGTGGACTCGACTCACGCTGCAGGGACGGATCAAACTCCTTCGCTGACTCCTCCCTCCTGGGTTCCCGGAATCGCTCTGACTGTGTTGGCCTGATCCTGACATCCTCCTCGCCATCTGATCTTATTCACTAGCAGATGGTGTGAAACTCACAGCTCTGCGGCCTCTTCTGCCATCTCATTCTGCCATCTTCTGCAAGTGGCTACAAAGTGCTTACCCTCTCTTCCAACATTTCATTTGGAGCCACAAAGCATCTCCTGAAGTCCTACTATATACGTTAAAATGCCAAAAGTAATTTTGCTGGTTCAACTTTACACAGATTTGAACATAATATAATATAATCTTACCGTAGGATTTAGTTTCGACCATTCTTCAACAACTGTATGCGTGAGGTCAGACACCGATGTTGGCTGTGAACATCTAGCTCGGTTCAGTTGAGTTGAGATCAGACGTTCACACCCGTTTTACAAAGTGTTGCTTTATAGTTCATTTATGTTTATCAGGATGCATTACGTTACTAAAAGAAGACAAATGTGCTGCTTGTCGGTGTTTTCTGAGCAGGACAAGCTTTCCAAAAAGCAACAGTTAAAAGATAAAATACAAATGCATGCCACACTTTTCAGTTTTGTTTTTTGTAACAATCTGAACTATGTTACAGAACTACTTAGTTTGGGTCCATCATATCAAATCCCGACAGTAGAGATTCAAATTTGCGACTGCAATGTGGCTAAAGGGCAGGAGTATTTTTTCATGGCACTGAAAGACCATGTGGCTCAATTTTTTTTTTTTCCATGAATTTTCCTCAGAGTTAAAAGTATCACAATTAAATTGTTAATGTTTCTGTCTAAATTCAAGAGGCCAACATTAGTACAAAACTGAATTTGTAAGCAACCTTTTTCACAACTCCCCATTCTACCAGTTGCTTATCGGTTTACCATGATACAAAAAATATTTAGTCTTTTTTACACACAAACAGATTTAAGGTACCTACGGCAAATAACTTTCTACTGGGACACTACTGCCACCTGCTGTTCATCATGGGGTTTAACAACCTTTACTGAGGCTGTTTTAGATGTTTTTCAAACCTCTTAATAGACAAAAAAAAAATAAAAATCTAACAGCATTACGTTTTATCTCTTTTTCTTTTAATTGTATTGAATAATTCTGTCTGATATAGAACAGTAAAACCAGGTCATCTATCTGTCTGTAGTCTTTTAATTAGCTGCCTGCACCTTGTGGTGACTTTCATATTTTTATTTTCTAAAAACGCTTTATCTGTTTTATATTACATTCACAGAGAACCATCACTTGTGCCCCTTCATTTGCTCTCCAACAACAGAAACAAGTGTAAAATATCCAATTTAGAAAAAAGATTAGGAAATTTAAAAAATCCTATTTTTAAAATAAATTTAATAAATTAGAAACAAGTACATCCATTCAGTAATGCTTTAGCAGCTCTGACTGGCACAAGTGGGTGAAAAAAAGAGCCACCTTCTCCTGAAAAAAAAAAAAAAGATGGCTGTAATTTAGTTGATATCTAAAAGGGTGAAACTCTAGAATTGGTTAAAGTGTGCACTTCATTTTCCCAATTATTGCAGAGAAAAGCATTTATAGACATATTTGTGTATATTTTTTTCTTTGTCTCAATCTCAAATATTGTTACAACGGATGCTATGATAAGCAAAGCTAGTAGTCAAGCTGATCAGTGGACAGATCATTATAATGAAAGTCACACATTCCTATAACTACTGCACAGGTGTCAAACTCCAGGCCAGTGCCCTGAAACCTTTAGATGTGCCTCTGCTGCACCACACCTGAATACAATAATTAGGTCATTAGCAGGACTCTGGAGAACTGATCTACACAAGAAGGAGGTAATTAAGCCATTTCATTTCAGCGTTTTGTATCTGTGGCCCTTGAGCACTGGAGTTGTGTCCCTGCTCTACTGGGACACAAAGTATCCCATCAATGCAACAACAAAAGTTAGATGGGAAATGTAACAAGTCTTTGAGTCGAGGTTTCAGCTGTGTTGTTCTGAGCACCACATAAACCTATAATTGATTTGTAATGCAGTTATGTAAACGTAAGAATATTAGAAATTTTGAACTAGATTACCCTTGTTTCTTTCAGGACTCAGGATCATGAGGTTAAATGATACAAACGCAACCTAGCAACAATTGGGCAATGACATTTGTATTCAGCATAAGGACAGAGGTGAGCATTATTGCACCATTTACATGATATATGTTGTATATATATATATATATATAAAGTACTGACCCTATCACAAAGCCTTGAGGAACACCTTCATGAAATCTTGCGTATTTTCCGAGATCGTTTTGCCACCCAGAAACAACAATACACTTATTTTTTTATTAATTCTAATTTTATAGACATTTCATCAAATCAAACAATTGAAGTGTTTCACAGCTGGGTTAAAGCCTGTCAAATATTGACAGCACAACTTAAACCCGTTCAGTTAAACAGAAAAAAAATAAAGAGAAACCATCGCACCCCACATACAGAAATTTCTCCCACTTTGTGTACAGATCACACAACTAAAGTAAATGAAGCTACATAAATACACATTAAATAAAAAGGGTAAAACGACTTTGTATTGATGCAGCAACACCTCAATGTTGAGCTTCGTATGATTTGTAGGTGTGTAAGATGTAGTGAGTCGCTGATTCTTTACCTGATGTGTTTGCTGAAGAATGCCGACTGGCCAGTCTTCACTGGGAACTATTCAGAAAAAAATTTACCTTAAGAATCAGTGAAGCTTTTTGTTTGTTTGTTTAGAAATAAAACCAAACATGTAAAAAACCGTACAAAAACTGTGCTTAGACGATAGAGGTATTAAAGTGGTTTGGGTCGGTCTCTCTATGCAGTACAATGGAAAATACTGACTGTGTGAATTAAAACATCTTAAACTGGAGCAGGCAAAAACATCTTGGTGGAAGTCAAAAATAAAACAAGTTAGAATAAAATAATAACTAAACATTTAAAAGCAACCAAACTATTTCTCCAACAAAATCATGTTTTTTATTGGGGGTTTTTGCCTAACATAGTACAGTAAAGCTTTGATATCTAGATGAGAACCACTGACCTCGATACTCCACCACTTTTTATTTTTACTGATCAAAGTGAAGGAGGTCCACCAGGTCAATACTGTAGTGTACCATGCAAACTGAAAGCTGTGAAAGCCTACAACGAGCCTGCAAAGTGGAGAAAAAATACTGCATATCAGGTTCAGGTTGATACACAGGTGTGTAAAGTTAAGAGGTCCACTCTCAGGTCAAGTGTAGGGTTTCTTCAACACTCCTTCAGATGTGAATAAAGCTCTTAAGAAAGAGCAACTACAGTTCCCCTTCAGGCTGCAGCCGCAGTAACTCAATGATTCTGTTGCACCAAATAAAACGTTAAAATGGGGGGCTCCTGTTCTGAGGTTAACCCGAAGCTCTTTGACGAAAGGTAGAATGTCTCGTTGAGAGAGCAGCTGCTCGTCCCGGCGCTGTGACGTGTACGTGTTTGAACTTGTGGAGGAATGCACCCGTTTTCCTAATTAACCAGAGTCACGAACAGAAACAAAACAAAAGCTTTTCTAGGAAAAGCAGGTTGTACGAGGTGCTTTTCCGTTTTTATTAGGTAGTCCGCTTGTCTATTGTTAAATGACTGCTGGACGTCTACGACGGAAATAACCTCAAAGACCAACATGGACAAAAAGCTGCTGGGACTCGGAGATAGACACCAAATACTGAATCCAAATTAAAGTCTCTTTGCAGCGAGTTGGACATATCTTACACGTATTTACAGAATGAACAGTTTCCTTTTTGTCTATTAATTACAATCCAGATTCTGGCTTGATGAAAAGGGCAGATAAGGCGAACGCCAGAAATACAATCCCTCCGATGATGGTAACTGTGGAAACAAAAAGACAGTTTCAGGCCGACAGAGTTTTTAAAATAGAATTCAACGATGAATTGCATCTTTACACCATGAGATTTCTTTTTCTTTTTATGGGCGCTGGTTCACATTCACTTCTGAAAATCTAGAGTTAGATGTATCAAAACGCTGAAGCGATGCGATTTAGTCCTTTTAAATTTATTTATTTT
Source organism: Alfaro cultratus (assembly GCA_903066825.1). NCBI lineage: Eukaryota > Metazoa > Chordata > Actinopteri > Cyprinodontiformes > Poeciliidae > Alfaro > Alfaro cultratus. The sequence continues at coordinate 41,670 of CAEFZX010008394.1, forward strand.
TATCCAAATGAATGAGCAGTGGAACAAAAACTCGAGGTTAATCCAAAATAGACGACATAATCTACATTTTAAAAAATCTATTTTTAACTCCCAGATTTGTGTTTTGTGTTTAGTAGAATGAGATAAGTGAGGAAATTAGACACAAACAATTTCTGAGCATTTTTAAAAAATAATAATAAATTGATTCCTCACAGCCTTCGAGACATTTCCAACTGGATTAAAGTAACACAAAACATCTCACCTGTCCTCACAGAAATCTTCTGAGCAATCATTCGGCCTCCAATCACAGCCAGTCCTGTACACAAACAGTGGCCGATTGTCCCACCTACTGCAACTCCAAATGGATCCTAGCAATTAAGCATAAAAAGAAAAAAAGATTAAAAAAATGAAATCAGGAATAAACAAAGCAGTAATCGGTCACCTACTGCAGCATAACAAACCTCTCTGGCAGCTAGAATGATGGTGGTCAGCTGTGAGCGGTCCCCCCACTCTGCCAGGAAGGTGAGGGTGAAGGCTTGGATGAAGATCGGTGAGATCAGATTGTGCCACTTCGACTGAGGTATGGTGGGTCCTGCTCCCGCCTCCACGTCTGGAGTGCCGTTGGCCAGCTTGGAGCGCTGGAGCTGCAGATGGAAATAAAGAAATTAGAGAACACAGGAAAAAAGAAACATGAGAAATTCAGTTCCATTGATTGGAGCATGTGAACACTGTTGATACGCCACATCTCCACTGTAGTCCATAGTAAATTTCTGGTTTCATCTGCTGCCTCAGCTGAAATAAAAACAGGCGTAAAGGGCCGCACACAGAAGCAGATCCCAGATACATATTACTGATTGTCCCAGTCAGTAATATAAAGAAACTATAGATTGTTATAATGAGTAACTCCAATTATTTTTCTTTTGTTGTGACATATTATTAGGACCCTGTTTTTGCTGCCGCTGTGCTTTCACACAGTGGTGCAACGTCCGCTCTGCTCTCTTTGCGCTGGAACCTCGTGGACGGCAGAAAGGCCAGACGGAGAGCTCTTGACGCAATTACACTCAACTAAAATTGGCATCAGCACCTTATCTTTATGAAATGCAAAGCTATGATCTTCTAAATTAAGGTCGAGTCACAAAGGAGCAAACAAGGCACTTTTCCGGGAACATCATTTTCAACAGAATGTGGATAATTCAGGAATAATTTGCATGCTCTTTGAATAGGCAAATTCCACCCACTTCCTCGTCTTTCTTCTTGATCTCTGCTTGCACCTCCTCGAGCTCTTCCTGCCCTTCGTCTGGACTCATTTTCAGCCCCTCTCTCAACATGCGCAACCCAAAGATGGCAAACAGAGCAGTGGACACGTAGTAGGTGTAGATTCGAGGGATGATTGTGGTGGCGTAGCCGAACAATACTGAAGAGAGGAGGAAGGAGGATTTTTATTACAATTCAGAAAGCAATGAAATAGTTGTTCAGGTGGGGGAAAAAAATAGGTTGATGCAAACCTGACAGACAAGTCATAACCCCCAGAGCCAGCATTGCCCCTGTCAGCACGGTGAGGCGGTTGTAACGCATGGCCATGATGGCTGCGATGAAAAACGTCTTGTCTCCCAACTCTGAGACGATGATGACGGAGATAGAGGCCACGAAGGCGTGGATGAAGCCCAGGTTTCCTTTGCTGGAGCCATTCTCAGTAACGATCGGCCCCACTGGATGGGGAGTCGTGGTTTTCTGTGATACAAACAAAAACAGCAGCCAAGTTACAGCGCTTGGATAAAAATCCATACTGCATCCCAAACCAGGTCACATGACAACATGAATGAGGAAACAAAACTGGCGAAACTGTCAGTACCGGTGGAAGTGTATTAAACCGACCATAACCCCAGTTTATAAGCACTTTGACAGCTTTGTTGACATAAAATCAGTCAAAAACTATATCAAATTGGTCACTCCGGAAACGTAACACTCGGTGTTTATTGGTTAGCACGTGCTAACTCGTACGCGCTAGCTGTTTCAGAGAAGCTCTCCGCCGACCGCGACTAAATGTCGAACTGGGCATGATAATGTACATTTTTACCTCCTTTTGCGGCTGTTCCTGCACTTCTTTCTGCTCCTCCTGAATGGCAGCAACTCCAATCGACAGCAACAACACGGCGGCGAGCAGAAGCAGCAGACTTCTGCTAGCTCCTCTTCCCAACAACACAGGCATTATTGCTACCGGAAGCGACCCAACGCGAGCTGTAAGACTGTCTTCTACCCCGAAATTCACTTCATTTTGCCCTAAACAAAACTAGCAAACTTCATTTTTTACAAACTATTCAGATTGACGGACTACGCGGTGTTACACGTCACGGTGAAACCAACTGGGCCAACTCAAGAGGGAAGTTGTAATGTCGCTCCAGCATTGAGTTAACAGAGCCGACACCTGATTGGACAGCGAAAATTAATGACGCTCTACGTATGTGATGACGACCTGAGTGGAGACTTCGGTGATTGGACAGTTTCATTGTCGGCATATCTCAAAGTTAAAGGGAATTTGTCATGGAAATTTAGTGAAGCAAAGTTAAAATAAAAGCTAGTTATTAATTAGTGTCGGCAGGTTATCAATATTAGTAACAAAGTCAATATTATACATATGAGCCCACTACATTGAACGAGAAGCAACCCTGCCTCATGCATAGCTTTAGCACACTTTATGGTCAGCATGACCCAGGACTGTTTGTGGTCTCTTTCATAACACTTACTTCTCTGCACAGTTCCTTTTTTCAAGATGGCCCATTCAGTCTGGTGCAAGTTTGAACAGTCCAGTGATATCCAATAATGGTACTTCATGCATAATTTAGCCTGTACGTGAATGTTTTCTTTGAAAAAAGAAACCAGATCAGTTTCTAAAAGTCTCTGCCTTTCTGTGCAACACTCAAGGTGTGTCACTATTAAAAACACTCACACTTTGCTAATGCTAAATAATGTTTTTTATTTACCAACTGTAACACTTAAATCATTGATTAGTGTAGCAAATTAAATTATGTGTTAAGTTTTGATGAAATGCATTGAAGTCAGTTTGGTAGTTTAAAGTCTGAGCTGAAAAACTGTTCATTGAGTCAGTAGGAAGGGCTGTGGCTACTTCTTCATCTTTAGCTAGAAAGGAGAAAGATAAACCAGATACAACTAGAGGACAGGAGGGTCTTTTTTTAAAAGTTCTGGGCAGACAGTCTGACAATATCATTGATGTTTATCGGTATTAGTGACATTCTCAGTAGTTTTAATCACCTGCTGGACAGCCATCGTCTTTTGACAGCTTCTGGTATCTTAGGTTAGAATAAAAACTAAAACTTTAAATTTGTTACACTTTGGCTGCAATAATGGAAACAAGGGATGAAAAATTTGCCCTACACCTCAGTAAAATAAAAGAAAAAAAAAAGGAAGTGGTTTCCAATGAATATCTAGGAATTATTAATGGACAGTTGGACTACTGAATATTGCAGTGAAATATCCTTTCGATAATTGTTTTGCTATAAAAGGCTGTGGAAAATAAAATATTCACAGTGCATTTACTTTTATTAGAAGTTTATTCAGTATTAATCTTACAATGTTTATTTTACTTTACTCAGGCTTAGAGTCGTCGTTTCTCTCCTGGCCTTCACAGTTTGCCTTAGTGAGACAGCTTGCCCTAGCAACAGGCGATGAGCAAATAGTTATAGCAAAATAGTTATCATACCTCATGGGGTGACAGAACAGACCCAACGGCTGGGTGATTATTATTAGACAAAGAGTGCTTTGCCTGAAACTGGCTTTTCATTGTAGCTTGCATTTTGTTAATCTGATGCTCTTCTTCACAGACATCATGTCTGTGTATAAAGGGCTGAGCTTCTTGGATGATCTCATGTCTGTGCATGAAGGCCAATATTCAGTGTTTTCCTTTGTCTAGTTAAGAGTTCTTCTGAGCTCTCCATCTGCGCAGGTGAAATAAAGCTGTGTTTTTTGTCCTCTCCTTAACAAGGTTTGGACTTTGTTAATTTTCTCGCTCCACAAGGCTCTGATTGGAGGTACTGTCAGATGTATAGGCAAAAGACTCCAATGCAATTATAAATACTTTCATAGCTACAGCAAAAAAAACAACCCAAAAACAATAATCTGATAAAATTTGAAGTCCACATGGCCCACCCCTTATGAATACAAAGACTCCTGTGAGTGTCTGATGCTTTAGTCTGAGAATGATCAAAACCACCATGACTGCATAAATGTTTGTTCAGCTCCAGTAGCCACTGACATGTGATCCGGAAAGCTCTGTTTACTCACCGGTTGCACATGAACGCCGGGCGAAAATGACCCAACAGCTCTCTGAAGTAGGTATTGCTTTCAAAGAGTGCGAAGACAGAGTTAGCGTTCAATAGCCTTCAGAAAATACCTTTGTTGTATTGCATTTTCTAAAATCACTCTTATTTACATAGTTCTTTCTTTGTTCGACCTGGAATGTAAAATTCCACCTCATCAATATGCATAAACGCCACTCCTGAAATTCTCTTATGGCGTTTGGTATTTTTGTGGCACCAAGAGATTATTAGTGGCCTCCAACTGGACAGCCAGCATGGACAAAACTTTCTGGAAGTGCTTCAGAATAAGCAAACTTATTTACCCTCAGTGCCAACGCAACAACAATCAGCTTCAAACTTCACACCATCTTCTTTGTTTGTGGTGTATTGTAGTGCCTACATTACTGTAACATTTCGGGTCATTTATTTTTTTACACAATCAAACCATTCTTATGTCTGTTAAAAACTATTTTGCAAACTTTCATTGGTATTTCTATTGATCAGCTCTGTACCGCTGTCCAGACTGGTGCAAAAAACTTCACAATTGTAGTCTCTAAAACTGTGGGGTCAATTCTCCCAGCACATCAGCTAGTTTCCAAACCCATGCTTCTATATATGTATGAGAGAGGAATAATTTTTTTTACCCTGTCATTTTAATATTTTACAATTCTTTGGTGTTTTATTATTTTAATGCAAAACACTTTACATCAATGGCAGTTGTTTTACACCTTTATAAATAAGTTTGAACTTCAACTGCAATAATATGGAATGCTGTAACAAGTAAAGACATGTTGGCATACCAGAAAAGAATTCATGTTATGTCATGTATAAAACAAGATCTGACAATAATAACACTGATTTAAGGCCCATTGTTTGCATGTTGCATCAGAATTTTCTGCCTATTTACAGTTGCCGAGAGCTCAGAGCACAAAAGGTATAAATGCTCTTCTGTGCTTTGGGTACGACTCGTACTTGCTGACGTAAAGGTCGTGACAAAGCTGTCCAGCCAGTGCCTGGTTGAAGAGCACGTAAAGGACCACCAGCCACCAGGTGAAAGAGAATCCACCGAGAGCGAAGCCCAGCGAGACGTAAATGAGCAGTTCAGCGAAGTAATGTGGACAGGAAACCAGCTCGAACCAGCCCCCCTCTGGCACCCGGTGAGCCAGAGTCTCCACTCTTCCTAAAAGGAGAAGCAAACCGTTCAAAGAATGCATTTAAGTTTTTCACAGCTGTTGCAGCAGAACATGTGTTCTCATTCTAATTAGTAATGGTGGCTGTGTTGCTCTTTTTGCTGCTTTCTACACTTCTTTGTGACAACTAAGGCATGTTGTCTATTTTAACTTCAATACTTCTGTCTTTTTGAAAATTATTACACTTGCTTTGCCCTTTCATCAAATTTTATTTCGGATTTTTCATCTTAATATCAATATCTTAATACATATTTTGATAAATAAATAAAAGTGTCCTGACAATGTCAGTTATTAAAAAAAAAAAAGATAAAAAATCTAAATCAACCAAAATTGAAATAGGCAGGTCAGGCTTTTTAAAGATTAGTGTTGAGTCAAAAAATTTTCAACCAGTGCACCGCAAGTGAGAAACTTACCTATTCTTTTAAGATAAGGGTATTTTGAAGCATGTCTGTTAGTAGATCGACCGAAACGAATCAACTAATTTTAGCTTATTTTACATATGCTACTCCAAAAAGAGAAAATGACAAAAAAAAAAAAAAAACATTTACTGTACTACATACTTGAAAACCAGTACTTTAGCTGGTGTGTATACTTAAGGTTTGCTGTACTCTAGAAAACTAAATAATAAATGTCATAGCAACAGTTATAATAACTATATTATTTTAGTAGCAGTAATAATTGTTTGTTTCCTCTTTCATCAAATTATTTGAATTATATTTCACAAAAAATTATAATATTATATGTTTCTCTCCTCAAGGTTATTAAAATATTAGTCTCATGTTATGTCCATGTGTGATTGTGTCTCACTGACACCTAAAGTTTCATCAGTCTGTTTAGATGTGTCAGTAGTTGGTAGAGTTAAATTAAACTCCGTCGCTCACAGACTGACCTGACTTTCCTTTGCGTAGCCCAGCCAGCAGGACTATAGACTGATGCTGCAGCAGAGAGGCTGCGATGAAGAAAACAAATCCGGCCACACGGATCCAGTCCGAGCGAGAGAGGAGAGTCCCAGGACCTAAACAAGCAGCATAAGCATTTACATCACCATAGCAGAACGGCACATGACAGGATTAGTAGAGAATCTAACCTTTTGCCGTGCGATCCGAGCAAAGAACAGTCAATCCCAGCACAATGTAATACCCCAGGCCAAACAAATACTGCACCAGATGCATGGCCCCATCAGAAAACACGCTGACAAACAGACACTCCAGCAGCCTCCTGAGGGAGTGGACACACAGCAGCAGCTGCACCAGGACCGTGGACAGCTGCGGGGCTGCAGAGAGGACCCCCACATCAGCGAGGATCGGACAGGAAATAAAAACTCCTAATAGAGAAGAGCTAGTTTACCTTGGCCAAAAGAACTGGGTACACCAGTTAAAATCTCCAACATGCCAGTCAGCCATGAAGGGTATGACTGCAGCTGGTAGATGAAGTTGAAAGACAACAGCAGAAGGAAAATATTCCAGCAAACAGAGATGGCATAAAAGTGCCAAAACCACCTGTATGAACAGAACAGGCTTGGGTAGTGGTTTCACTGAGCTAGTGGTATCTCAACCCAAAGATTCGAGTTATTTATAGTAAATAAAACATTATCACACTTTTTCTAAATTAAAAAAGATAACATATATATTTTTAACATAATTTGTTACCGTTTCGGGACGTCAAACACTCGCAGCCATTCTGCTCGGTGCAGCTTCTGTTTGGTTTTTCCGTAACGAATCAGATCCTGAAACAGTGTGAACAGACTGGACTTCCGGTACTCTTCCGGTAGCTGGGCTGAGGCTTTGTGAACGCTAAAAGCTACAAGGAAACACAGAGCCACAAATAACCAGCAAGTATCTATCAGACTAAGGCTGAGGGAGCTCCAAGTCATGTTTGAGCTCAGCTGGTCGCGGACATTGTTTTGTGCAGCGCAGAAAATGACTCCCGGAGAACGTTGACCGTGCTAATGGTTCCGCTGTCACACAAAAAATTCCGAGGTTGTGACTCTAGAGGGCGCCCTTGTTTCTCAGCCGTTCACGTTCTTGGTTCTTGGTCATCGTTCTGTCTGTGTTGACTGAATGGTGAATTTTTTGATATTTTGTCACGTTGCATCCTCAAACCTCCGTGTATTTAATTGGAACTGAATGTACAAATGAGTGCAAGTACGTGAAGTGGACAGAAAATGATACAGATTAAAAAAAAAAGCCATTTGTGCGTGTGCATGTTGCAGCCTAAACTAGCTTTTCAGATTGAGACAGACATGTCTGCCCATTCTTTGAAAAATAACTTTAGTCATATTTTTATGTGAATATCAGATGCTTTCCATCTGATGCATTTTTTTGTTAAAGGTAGCAAACATCTCATTCATATTTAGCTCTTTAACTTTTAGTTAATTAGAAGAGTTTGAGCAAGTGGACCCAGATCTGTGTGTGGGAGCCGAGAACAGAAGAGAGAACAGATAGAAAAAAAAAAAGAAAGCTGTGCCTTTATTTCTCACTCTCTTCAACGTAGATCCTTTAAAACCACAAAATAAAATATGAATATTTTTCTATATAAGGCCCAGTGCTTTAAGTGTTACGTTTAAGTTATGATACTCCCCAGATATTCATTTTGTTTGTTCTCAGTCACTTAACAAGTTATAATTTAAATAGCCCATAACTTGAATTGGGAGCCATTACAATAAATCAATTTTTATGAGGATTTTTATTAAGAGCAGTTACTCATTAAAGATTTTTTATTTAGAACCGTAAATTTTTGTAAAGGTGTAACAGAGATTAGTAAAGTCACACTGAACAAAACTCATATCTAAGCAACATTTGAATTTGAATTTTATTTCTCAACAGTTTGCTTACTTAGAAAAACACGTTTGATGTGCATTACTAGTCATTTTTGGTTCTGCAGCTTGAATGTGGTTTACAAACTTTTTAAAACCACATTTTACGTTACATTTCACTGTAACTTTGCCGACCCCCCAAAATTGATCTTAAGAAATTTTCCTGTTTACGGTCCCCCCCGAATAATGAGATGGGATTTACGCCTTTGAGCACAAATTTCCATAAGTGGTGTCCAGAAAATGCATTTCTGCATTTTTGGATGCACGGCAAACTTATCTGCAAGTGAGCTTAGTTCTTGCAGGTTGACCAGTCATCAGTTTGTGTTCCCTCTTCACAATGTGACGCTTAAAGTCAGTGTGTTTTGAACGGAAAACTTGGCTGGACCTTAGAGACAGCAGATTCCAGGATGCCTCTTGGAGGAGCGCGGTATCCTGTCTGAGGAAATGTTGACTGTTTCCTGTCCCAAACACAGGATCCTCAGCTGGCCCTCAAAGATTTGCTGAAGGTGTCTGTTTTAGCTGTAGTTCCTCAAACATTTTAGAAAGAAGCTTTCCAAAAACAACCAGACTGACAGACGGTTTAAGAACTCTTATTTTTATTCATTCTTACATCTTTTATTCCCTGGATCTGTAGGATTTGTTGGGATGCAATTCAGATAATGTTTTCAGAAGTTGACATTAGTAATGTTGATTTAGAAAAACTCATAAGTCCAAGCTGGGTAAGATGGAGGTCTTTACCAACCTTAAATCTGAAAAATGGTTAAAATTGAATTCACTGACATGCACCTTGAAAGTTTAATTACATTGTTTATGTTTTTATTTTCACATTTGGTTTTGTGTTCACTTTCTATTTATCATACATTCAATTTATTTTTCATCAATTCATTTTAAATAAAAAACCGATAAGTTAACAAAGCCCTAACCTGCTGCAGCTATCTAAGGCTTCACACTTACAATGTATAACTAATCATTATAATTGTCAGAAAAGCTAATAAATGTTTTGTGTATCTACAACATATATGCAAATGGAGGATTATTGCAAATACCTTTCCTCTCCAAGTATTTAGTATTAAGTTCTGAGCTCCAGAAGTTTAGAACATTGAGAACAAAACATTAACAATTCATACTTTCCCCAGAGAGCTATCAAAATATTCATTATATGAAGTAACCCACGAGTCAAACAATGGCTTACTTCACAGTTGTAAACCATAACAAGAGCTACTATGCTACTGTTATAACCGGGTGTTCAAACTTTTTAAAATAATAAAAATATATTTTTTGTTTTGTTTATGCGTTTGCCATGTAAGTGGTGGAGCAGCCTCGCGGTTCAGCTGTATTGTTCTCCCTGATTCTTTTTGCAATGTGCCCACTTCGATGCAATGCACTCTCATACAATTGGCTTCCCTCGCCCTTTGTGCTTCGTCGTGTAAACGTTTTGTGGCCATTCGTTTTTAACTGAATTGTGGGACGCTGACCTTTAAAATCTAGAGGTCTGAGTACATAAACCACTCAATGGTGAGAAAATGGAAAACATTCATCACGACTCAATCTTTCAAGATGCAAATTTTAAGGCAAGTTTGAGTTTTGAGATAATTGCATAGGCAAAGTGTCCCCTAAAATCCAAGGAAGTGAGGCTTTTCTTTGGTGTTGGTATACCACATAAAATCCCAATAATGTACATAAGAAAAAGATCTATTTGACACTATTTACATCCCATAGATATAATTTTAATTATGACCATTGTAACTTGCTTTATCAAATATCTTCTTATTGACTACAAGTCTGTAGCTATGCTATTTTCTCTCATCTTTTCCAGATTATAAGATGAGAAAAATCTTTCATAGGACACAGCAAAGCCTATTGTAATCGTACTGTTTCTTCTTTTTTTAATTTTCCCAAATGAATTGCCTTTTTGGGGGCTTTATCATATTCAAAAACTCACCAAACTTGGCAGACGCATACAGTCTGTGTGAAATTTTTGTATTTTAAGGTCGTCGCAAAAATCGCAACAGAAACTACTCAACAGCGCCACCTGGCACCTTTCAAAGCATCCTCTACTATGACCTTACTTCATCGTAGAGACATGAAATTTGGTACACTGGAAGAGCTCCCCAAGACGCACAGAAAATTAATGTCATAGTACAACTCAAACAGGAAGTCGGCCATTTTGGATTGAAGTTCCGATTTTGACTCCATTTTGGCCGTTTACAGCCTCCGCATTTGATCAAACTCCTCCTGAGGATTTCGATTGATCGGCTTCAAACTCAGATTGTTCATAAGGCATGGTTGATTCAAAGTTATCAAAACGGTGAGTTTTTGTGCATGCTGACGGGGCGTTGCCAGGGGTCAAAGTTCGCCTACTCGTGGATGAAGGTAAATCAGCTCTTATACATGTTAGTTCCAGAACACATTTCAGAAGGGATGAAGTTTTAGTTTTTTTTATATCTATACATTTTTGGAATTTCTTTTTAAAGAACCAACATTTAATTAAAAATGTGTAGGTTTTAAAATAAAGAAAAACTTGAAACTTGGGTTTTCTTTAATGTCTTTTGTGACAGCATCAACTCTGCTCTGCTCCTTTGTTCCTACTGAATAAAAGGAACCCCACACCATGATGCTGCCACCACCATGTTTCCGGAAGAGTTGCTGAGGCTTTCCAACCAGAAAATGTTTAATTTTGTTGTCATCAGACATAAAATCCAAAAGATCCATATTGTGGAATAACAGATCAATATTGGTAAATGTAAAATAAATTTTAAAACTGACTGGTATGAAAAAAGTATTCTATTTGTGACTGACTTAATGGACAGTAATGGTGTTTTGTTAAATCACAGAGAATTTGCCAACAAATTTAATCTGAACTTTACTTCTTATGAAGAGATTCTAGTGTTACTTCATCTTTACCCAAACTGAAAATTGGAGACTATAGTTTTACTGATAAGAGGTGCAATAATGTTGTACTTCTGACTGCCTTCAAATCTAAATTGCTTAATGATTTCAATAATAGTATCTTGGTAACAACAAATGTTCCTATAACTGCGAAGGCGTTCGCCAAGTACGTCAAATCCCTGGTTTCACCTAAGGGAAGAGACTCGCTTCAAAATCTCTCACAATATTTACCCAGTGGCTGATGTTTTTGCACAAAAGATTTAAATTTGATTCAACATGCTGTGCCTTTTGTGTGAATGTCCAGGAGAATCCCTTAATCATCTCTTTTTTTTCTTGTAAACTGTGGAGAGACGTTAAGAATTGGCTGTCCCTTAAAACTGAGGACATCCCAGAGATTGCCATCACTCATATGTTGTACTCTGTTGAAGACTTTGATAGCCAAATATCTGACGTGGTAAATATTAGTGATGGGCAAATGAAGCCTCATGAAGCAATGAAGCTTCCAGGCCCATTGCTTTGCCCAAAGGTACATACCTCGGTGGTTCATTCATTTCTCACTAGTGACATCTGCTGTTGAAACTGTGACAGCCTTGTCACTCAGAAAGACCTGCTTAAAAAATTAATAAATGCAGTATTGTCACAAAGTTTTTGTCAAACTCATGTTTATTAACAGGAGAGTCAATTTAATCCTATTCAACTAATATTTTTTAGTTATTAAAAGTATTTGTAGCCAATCCTGGTATATGTTGACTGTCAGTGGATGTTTTCTTTTGTCATCGACTGATTTGACAATAAAGACATTTCATGTTTTAGTGTATTCAGAGTGCAGTGCTTGTTGGGACAGACAGTAATCTTTGAGTTTTGATTTGCCTCCTGAAAAACTAAAATTCTTCAAAAGTTCTCTTCTTCTTGGATTCCTATTGGCTCTCTGATCTGATCCCTTATATTTTCACTCTTCAGGTCAGAATTTTACTCTTCCAACAGCTTTTAGTTTATTTCTGCTGTGCAAGACTGATATATCTTTGCAGAACAAAGAAATAGTGGAAATAATTTCAAGAAGGTGAGAATTTTGGAGGTGAAGGGGTTCATTATTTTTATTTAAGAATCTTGTGATCGATCATCTCAAGTCTTCCCAGATGTCAGATTTTTTCCCTCTTGCTGGCTCCGTTTCAGTCAAGTTTATTTGTTGAGCACATTTCAGCAACAATGCAGCTTCAAAGTGCTTTATATAAAAAAAAAAAACCACACAAATATAAAGTCACAAAATATCCTATAATCAACAATTGAGAAAACAGGTAACAAGCATTACATTTTGATGAGACAAAATCATCAAAATCGTTAACACACATGAACTATAAAAGGTTCCTTTTATTTCGGCCACTGCAGAAGACAAATACTCCTCTTATGTGATCAGGGGCACGACTACATATTTTTGAGGTGGATGCGAACATCTCACCGGCTCCCCCCTCGGGCCCCTGACATAAACTTGTACAAGATAGCCAAAGAGCCACTTCTGTTAGCCTGTGTCTAGAACCGCCTATGGGCTGCAGGTCTGAGGCATTTTGTTATGTTTTCTATCATTCTTATAGCTTGATAGGAAGCCTGATCCAAACTGGCAACCCACATTAATAAAATGATAAAATTATATTGAAAAAAAACACTGTATTAATAAATACAGTTACTATTAATCTATGTTTATGATTTGTTCTTTTAAATTGCCGTTTATATTATTTTTCGGTCTCAGGAAATGATTGAGGGATGAAGAGACTGATGTCTGCTTCTTTAGGTTCTGCAATTTCTTTCCTGATCCATTCTGTCTATTAAACATCCCACTGGGCTCCACTGAATATCGCTGACATTTTTTTAATGCCCCTATTAAACGTCACTGTAACTATTTAGCCTGTAATGTGTGTCTTCCCACTACGGTCTGTATTTTTGCCAGAGGTTTTAAGGACGGTGTAGGATCAGGTGGACATTTCAAAAAGACGCCGGTTGATAGCAGCTCACTGCGGCTGCGCAGTGTCCGTCTCTAGGCAACCGTGACAACCGTTAGTGGCGGTTGGAGGGGGGTCCTATTTAGGTCCCGCAATGACAATTTAGCTGACCTTAATGTTTCCCGTGTTTTGTTTTGGTCATTGTTATTACACTTATTGTTGAGATGTGTGTGATAGGTATGTCTATCAGACATTTATAGCAATACGGAATAAATCGCGTCCCGTATTGGTTCAATACGGGCGGAAACAACAACAACCAACTGTCATTTTAGGCTAGCTTAAGCTAACCTGAATATTTACAACTCTCTTGTTGATGCACTGACATTACTTAACTTCTGTCTTTCAACCACTTTGAAAAGCTTTTCTTCGTCTCTCTAACATCTTTACCCCTCTTCCGTTTTCTGTTTTGCGCCCGGAGTTTTTTCCCTGTTGTCGAGGAACTAATACAGTTCAAATTTAAAAAAAGCGGCCCTTCAGCGCTTCTCGAAGGGCCACCGCCCGAGCTACCTGTATGGGAGGGAGAGCGGCTGGCAGGAGGGGAGGGGCGCCAAATCAGTGCTGTTCCTCTGTTATTGATCATTTCATACACAAACAGCTGTTAAGTACATAAAATGCTGACTAGAAAAAAAATCCCCACGTCGTTTTTGCGCCCCCTAATGTGCAGCGTCCCTATGCGTTGCATACGCTGCATAGCGGCCTTTTGCGCCACTGCTTCTCTGTAACAGAAACACATGAACGATTAGAAAACAAAAACCTTAATAAATTCTCCACGACTTCATTCTGGTCCCAGAAATCTCAGAGTTAAGTTGAAAGTTGCTTTCTTCCAGGGAATATAAACTTAGACTGTAGTTTGATGTAGGGTCAAAACGATTAATCAGATAAATTATTTATTGAGATAATCATCACCTAATTTAGTAATTGACTAATCATTAACTTGAAAACAGGCTGGAAAAAAGGTCACCATCTTAAGAGTAATTAAGATGCAATTAAACCAAAACTGTACAATGCAATATGCAACAACATATTTATTTTCCGATTTTAAAAAAAAGGAATTGGATTGTCCATTTGCATTTTTAAATATATGTCGAATATTGTATAAAATAAACTTAAGTGGTTTAATGAAAAATCCACTGAATGAGCCAAAAATGTGTCAAAATAATTAGATAGTTGCAGGCCTAGATGAAAGCAGTAGGATGACCTCATCAGTTCATTAATCATCTTGTCTTTTTTTTGTTTGTTTGTTTTTTAACAGATTACTGCCTCAGAATGATTCGTTCTTGTAATGTGTATCCACTGAAAGAAACTACCTAAAATGGTTCTACGGTATATCTAGAGTAACGGTAGTTTGGCTTCCTGACCACTGGGGGAGCACTAGGAAACTATACAGGAAAACGAGTTCGAATAAGAAGTACCATAGTTCATGCTGTTACCTCATGCTCTAGCTAAAAAGACGTACGGCTTCCAACCGACGATTGCTTCTCCTGTCTTCCCCTCATGTCATGACATGGTGTCAGAATTAAGGACATAAACGCCTACAGAGAGAGCACAATGGCAAAGTTTGGACCTCCGGAGCCGTTTGATTTTACGCAGCCTGCGGAGTGGCCGACCTGGCGGCAGATTCTCCCGCTTCAGGGTCGCGTCGAAACTCGACAGGGAGAGCGGCGAGGTGCAGATAAATTCGCTCCTGTACTCTATGGGGGAGATGGTCGATCCCCGGCAAGATGGCGGCGAGAGCGGATGCGTAGTAAGGAGCTGTGGGTGGCGAACTCCTAAAATAAGTAGTTGAACATCTATAAAGTCCAGACTAGACACAAAAAAAGGAGTTTCGTCGTAAATTAATAATAATAACTTAAAGCGTCCAGTGATAACGGGAAAGATAACTACAAGCAAGAGAAAAACAACGACGATAATGGCTAACAGCAAAGCTAACAAGGCTCTGCTAACTCACGACTACTGTATGGACACCGATGCCGAAGGGACTAAAAATGCCCTAACATCACTGTGCAAGGCCCCAGTATGGCACAAGAAGGTAAAGGGAGACGAGGACGTCAGTTCAAATGCACCCAATGCCAAAATTTTAGAAGCATTTGAAAATTTACAGAAAATGATGCTGAACTTTGGAGAAGAAATGAAACGGAACACGCACTCCATTGCAAATATTGCTAAAGCGGTGGAGTGAAATAGCGCTGAAATTCAAGATTGTAAAAATACAAACGAAAAGCTGGAAAATGAGATTGCACAACTTAAAACCACAAACGCCAAGCTGACAAAGAATGTCCAAGAGATTGAAAGAAAAGCAGCAGAATCAGAGCGCTTTAAAAAAAAAAAAGATGGAAGTTCTTGATGGAAGATGAAGTTTATTTTAGTCATGGCTCTTCAAGATCAGCAGGGGTTCTTCTAAAAAACTTCCAGGGTCAGGTAATTTCAAGTAAAATGGATGAAAATGATCACTGGTTATTCCTCACTGTCTGGATAACTTAAAACTTATTTTTGTTAAATACATATGATTATAATAATCTAAACCAGAACAAATTATTGCTAGAAGAAATAACCCTGAACTTAGATCACCTAAAATGATTTTACTCAACAAACAATGTTGTAATTGGTGGGAATCTCAACCTTGTTCAAGATGAATTTTATGATAAATGGCCTTCTAAACATAATTCAAGTTACCCAAACAAAATATTTAACAATTTTTGCAATGAACAAAATCTCGTTGACGTGTGGCGTCATCTTAATCCCAACTGTATAAAATTTTCATGGTTTGGTGCAAATAGCAAATCAAGATTTGATTATTGGCTTGTAACAAATTAATTATTGACCAATGAAATCAACTCAGATGTCTCTGCTGCACCGTTGACTGACCATAGTCTTATTTCCTTACAAATGAAACCTCAAAACTGGAAATCAGGCGCAAGTAAATGTTGGAAATTTAACTACAGTCTCCTTAAAAATGACACCTACTGCCAAAAAAATCTAAGAATTAATCCGAAATATTAAGGACTCTGAAGACTTAAATAGTCCTGTCCAAAAATGGGAATTTTTGAAGTACAAGATCAGACAATTTTCCATATCGTTCAGTAAACAAATTAAAAAAGAACTCAAAAAAATAAATAAATTACAGTAAACCCTCATTTTTCACGGGGGTTACGTTCCAAAACGAACCCTCGATAGGCCACGAAGTAGAAACCTTTATTTTATTTTATTTTTGAAATTATTATACAATGAAATAGCCTACTCCATAATACATTGAAACCAAGTAACAAAACCTTTTTACAGGCCCAAGCATTTAACAAACAAAGTACCATATAAACGTTTTTTTTATTATTTATTTTAATCATCAATACGAACTGAAGGCTTCAAATTGCAGAGATCAGCACCGCCCCATCGCAACCCGAGTCATTGGCTTAGATCGGGAGAAAATGAAAAAATGATTATGAAAAAAAAATACAAAGTACAGTAGGACAAATAGTGACTTATGTATTTCACTGCTCTTCTAAGTGAGGGCTGCATCCTGACTCCGCTCTGCAGCGTTTTTTTCTTCTAAAGCCCTTTCGAGAGAAGAACATAGCTATCGATAGTTGTTGTCGCTCTTTTTTCTTTTGCAAACTTAAGTTTGGCAAGCTGTTTTACGTACGTGTGCATATTAAACCGCAACGTTATTGACACACAGATAGAGAAGAAACGAAGAGACTGTTTAGCCATTCAGAATGCAGAACACAATGCACGATGCAAATCCTTGAAGCAGCGAGACCGTGAAAGGTGAACCACGTTATGGCGAGGGTTCAATGTACATCACAATAAATCCTTATTTATTGGATTGGATGGAGAAAAATATTTGGTCTATTATACACTTAATGGATGCTAATGGTTGCATGTTAAACTATGAACAATTCTGTGCAAAATATCAATTCTTTCCTCCAAAAGCTGAATTTACCAGATTATATAATACCTTACTATGGAAGCCCGTTTCCGCCACTTTGTTAGAAAAAAATTTTTTTTTTGAGATCTCAAAATAACGAGATACTATCTCATTATAATGAGATAACTTGAGTTGGCCCTATATTTTGAGATATGCTCACCTTGATAGAAAGAAATGGATATTGATCATATCATTGAGCAATACTTCAGAAGTGGTTTTACTAATCTTGAAATCTTGCGAGTTTTGGAAGAAACCCATAATATTAAATTAAGACTCCAGACGCTGGAGAGAAGACTGCAAAAGAAGCGCTTTTGGCGTAGAAAAAATAAGACAGATATTGCAGAAGTGGCCTCTTTTATTGAGCAACAATCACAAGAATCTGGGAGCAATGTTTTAATCATGTTACTACTAACAGATAACCATTTGTGACAGTTTTCCTACCAATGTGGTATTGTTTGCAGTTTGTATTAATTGCATTACATTTGCAACAGCAAATGTAATGCATTACATGACATGTAATTACATGTCATGTCCATTACATGACATGTAATTACATGTCATGTAATGCAACATTATAATGTAATGATGCATTACATTGTAATGTTGAATGTGATGCATTACAGACTCATTCAACAAGAAATCGCTGAATGAGTCAGCGATTTCTTGCCAGTATTAAAACATTTAAGATTACCATCTCAAGCAATACCCATGGCATAAAGTCACAGTATCCATGACATGTAGTCCCAACCTCACTCTGCGTTGTTTGTGAAGTTATCAATTTGTTGCTGCAAAATTATAAAAATTCTGTGAAATTTTTGGGGGCACTCTCTCTCCTGATCCCCCGATTCCTTGGTTATTATCCAACGGGTCATGTGGAAAGCAAGCCTGTTATAATCCAGCCGGTCCTGGAAGATTGAGATGAAGGCAGCGCGCCTTCTATCTCTTATAGTCCTTTGTCTGGGGTCCGTTGACATCAATGGCTGGGACTGTCGGTGCTACAGCTACATATTTCTGCATAGCCACTAGACTACTGGAGCCCTCCTTAATAGGTAGGTCACACGGTCTTGAAATTGTGCTATTGTCACAGAGCGCCTGGGGTCTGTCAACCTCAATGGCTTTCTGCATAGCCACTAGACTACTGGAGCCCTTGCCAGTACTAAAATATGTAAAATCATAAGGCCAATTACTATCCATGACATGTAGTCATGACCTTGCTCATCATTATTAACAAAGTGAGCTACTGCTCTTTGCAAATTTTCTAAACTGTTAACAAATTCCAGGGGAACGCTCTCCTGATCCCCCGATTCATCTGTAATTATGAATTGTGTTGTTATATATTGGAACTCGATGTAATCCAACCGGTTGAGAAAGGTTCGGATATAGCGAGCATTCCGGCCGTTTCTCTCCCTCCTCTGCATGGCCAGGATGGCATGCCTAAGCTCATGCAGAGCCCTTTCAAAAGAAGGCCTGTTCATCTTTAGCCTTTTTAGCCTGTAAAGACAAAACAAAACATTTTTCTTCCATGAATCAAACAGTAAAATAACAGACAACTGCCATAACAACCAATAGTTACAACATTCATAATTGAGCCAATTCAGAGTTAAGGGGGGACGAAAAGGTGACTCTCTTCAGACTAATCTGCAAAACGGAACCAGGCCAGACAGAAAAAAGGAGGTAAGATTTTTTATCTCTCTTATTTATTACATTACAGAACGGTTTCCTGTCTGCTGACGGTCTGAAGAGCTAAAATGTGATGAGGTTCTTTCCTGCTCATTGACAAACGGAAACCTTGCGCAAGGTGGGGTTGTACGAAAACTTGATGGCTCAAAGTTACCTTCTACATTCTTGGAAAAAGATAAACAACTGTGGAAGAAAAATTGTTTATTAATCATCTTATTGTTTCTCTTATGTGCTCATTTAATTTGTTTTTACTCATTTAGTTATATTAAATGTATCACATGTACTGCTAAATCTGTTAGAAGTACAACAGATGTTCCTGTTTAGCAAAGGAACATCCTGTCTTGCTCTCGGTGAAGGTGGACGCTTTTTCCCTCTTCTCCCTTCCTGCCCTGCTTGCTCTGTTTTTGTCTTTTTCTATATTTTTGAAGCCTTTGCACATCCTCCAAATCTACAAATTATGGATCTGATCAACCGGTCTCTCAATGCAATTTATAAAATTTTCTCGACAAGAAGACTGGGCAGAGGAGAGCCCTCTTGACCTGCGGGGACAATCCCAGCGGGATTCACCTTGGATTTATTCATATCAGGATTTCTGCTTTTTGGAGCTTGCGGACACCTGGCTTATCGACAAATTTGTGACAGACTTGGCCGAACTAGTGAACACTCAGACTGTTGGTGTGGACAGAGACCCATGCTGGATGTGAGTCTTGCTGAGATTCGCAGCCCAGCTGAGGACTCACAAACCCATCAGCTGGATGGAATCGATCTTGGAGAAGTTGCTCTACTGAACCGTTCTACTTCGGTTCAGTAGAATGACCAAACTTTTGGATAATTGGGAACTGAGATGTATCAGAAAAACTTTAGGGAAGATTGAAATGTATAATTTATCCAACCTAAGACATTCTCTATCTGAATTGGCTTTTCCCGTGTTGCCTTGAAAGAGCTGCATATTTTCAATCTCCTTGAAGATATGTAAACATAACGTTCCTTCCCACCTCCTGTTATCCATGCAGCTGTGCATCTGAGCGCTCCCAAGGACATCATATTGGACTTCTATCAGGAGGTTGAGCAACGTGGTTTAACGGTCCTGTGATGTCACCGCCTTCACTCATGTCTTTGTTTTGCCCTTTGTTTTGTCTGAATGTTGCCATTTCCCCTAATGTGTCCTTTCCTCTTTTTATTTTATTTTGTTAGAAACTGTGGAGTACTCACTTTTAACCTAGAAAAGAAATTAGAACAAATTTGGAATCCAGAGACTCTAGTTTAGTCGCTCTTTAGCTCAGTGTTTTTCAACCTGTTTTGAGCGGAAGGTACATTGTTTTCATTGAAAGAATCACGAGGCACACCACCAACCAAAATGTAAACAAATGATACTCTATATAGTAATTCTTATCAAAGTGTCTTGAATAGGAATCAAGTAAACACAAAAATGTATTTTTGATCATATTTTATATTTCTTATTTCAAAGTGCACTTAACATGTCCACTTCAAAAAGGTCCCGGCGACCTTTGCCGCAGGTCTTCCCCCTCTTCTTCCCCTCTTCCTGTCAGCCTACTGTCACAAAAAATACGAGCCACTAGCGCCGCAAAAACTCTTCGGAGAAAACAATTGTAAAAAAATATATATATATACACCTGAACAGTGACATCAATACGTCTGGAAATTGTGTTAGCTGAGACTCCGTTGTGCTTGAACTGTTGGACAGCTTTTCACCGCATACCAAGCACAACGGAGTCAGTGTTGTTGCAT
>CAEFZX010008395.1:0-25109 GCA_903066825.1 Alfaro cultratus
GATGGATGGATGGATGGATGGATGGATGGATGGATGGATGGATGGATGGATGGATGGATGGATGGATGGATGGGTTTGTATGGAAGAGGATTAAAAAAAAAAAGAATTCTGACTTTGATCTCAAAACTCTGAGATTCTGACAATTAAAGATGTCAGATTTCTGACAATTATAAGAAAAAAAGTCAAATTCAGATTAAAGAATTCATATATTAAAGATCCCTTTCTGATATCCTAATAATCCTGAGTAAATAGTTTAGATTTTGAGATTGAAATCAAAATTCTGAGTAAAAAAGTCCAATTCTTCTTTTCTTTTTCAGTGGCCTTAATCCTTCATCCGAATGTTGAGCGCAGATACAGATGAAAATGAATACAAAGGAAAATTATCCAAAAATAAGAAGAGCAATGCAACTTTGCTAAAATCAAAGTGCTGCAGACTGACAATACAAACTGAAAAGTTCGTTGATTATTTTCAGTCACGTCTCATCAGGGTTGTTTTATAACTAATAAGCTCTTGGGTTATTAGTTGCTTACTCCTAACAGGAGCCCATTGCAGTCTTTATATATGGTAGAAAGCCTCGCTGAGATCCGTCCTGGCTGAAGTTTATTGTCTTAATTAAGTGTGAACGATTCCCTCAGGAATTACACAACTTGCAAAAATGATGGGAAAGAAAGTCTGTTCCCTTGAAGTCCAGCCCTCCATTTTCTATCCAGACTTGTCAGTACAGACTTGTAGAAGTGGGGAGGGGTTATTTTACATTAAAATATAAAAACTTACCTTATTAGTTATCAACCAAGTAGCTTCTTTAAAGCTGCACAGTGGTAGTTTTAAAATTTTATATTTCAAGACATAAGAAACAAGAAATGAAATCAAATGCTTTATCTTAAAAAAACACTTTTGTCTGACATCAGTTTATTCAAAAACATTAATTAAAACAAAATTAGTTTTTTTTATTTTCATTTTAATGGAGATTAGAACAAGTTTGACCAAATACCCAATTATGTGACATGTTAAATTCAAGCAGGGTAGCAAATAGTCAATAATACATTGAATAAAGTAAACACAATGACTTTTTTATGTTTTGCTCAAGGGCATTGTAGCAATTACAGCTTGTGGATGTGTCTGTCACTGCACCAATAACCAGAGCACTAGAAGATCTGAGCCAGCGTGTGAACAGCAGTGATGTCTTACCAAAGGAAGGACTTCCTGCATGCTTTATTACACCTGTTGTCAGACTGCAGATAAGAAGTGTTAGGAAGGAGGAAAATCTGTTGTGACGCCGATACAAATGATCTCGGGGGCTGTGCGTTGGGTCCTGTTGGAGAAAAGGTAATAGGAAGGTATATCACAACAACAACAACACATGTGAGAGTCTGATTGAACAGACGCAGCGTGAACAGAGGAGACTTTCAATGTTCGTTCTGTCAAGTCTGCTTCAATGTCGCTTTCATTTAAATCAGGTGGAAGACTGTGACACCAGCTCCCCAAAAGGAAAAGGGAGATGCCTGACTAGAGCTCTTTCTCTCTGAAATATCACATCGTTATCCTTATCTTTCCTTAAGCTCTCCATCCATGAAGTGGAGGACGATCCCTCTGGTCATCTTCTGGTGATGAAGGGAGCGCCGGAGCGAATCCTGGACAGGTTCGTTTATCAATAATTTAGTAGTAATGGAAATAGTGTTTCGTTGTGCATAGCAGATACTTGATAATTTTCATTTCTTGTGTAGGCGAACAAAAAAAAAAGCAATGCTTGTAAAAAAAAAAAAATGCACCTTCATATATAGAAGTCACTGGAGCTTTAAACTTCCAGTGTTATCTTACCGTATTAAAACAAGGCCAGGCGTCTTCTCTGTTGAATACAGTGACACGGTCCTTCATCAACATTGGCACACTCTCCACAGTTTTTTTTCAGATTTAATCTTACACACACCATCCGGGCTGCTGTAAAGTGTCACAGCAGCAACAGATGTAAATTAATCTGCTGGTGGAAGTAATCCAAAGCGAATGCAACATGCCCTCATACTAAAGTGAAATATCACCTCCTACAGCCTGGGCTGCAGCCGAGCCGAACTGTTTCACTCTCTGAAACTAGGATGTACAGGTTCAAACAGCAGCTGTCTGTCACTAATCTAAGACAAAATAATGACACAGATCTTCATAAGTGAGTATCTGATATCACTTTGAATTATTGTTATCCTACAGAGTGTTTTAAAATTCACTCAAATTAAAAGTTTAAACAAAACTAATTATTATCCAAACATTATACCTATTATACATTTGATCAGTCAGTGGTGAGATGACCATTAAATAAACAGTTTCCTTTTTTCTTTTCTGTCTTTTTTGCGTTACATTTTAACTAGTTCATGGTCAATTAACCATTATCCTAATGTTTGCTATTCAACAACATATGATCAGACTAAATGGCCAAAAGTAATAATTAACAATTACGTTAAATCTACTCAAGCAGTAGTTAATTAACTATTACCTTAACAATGTCTATTTAATTAAATATCACTATGCTGTACACCAGAGGACCCCTGCTATTTGAGCCCCCCTCTAAAAATGTTTATAGCTGCTTATTTTGATTATTCAAATACTGAATATGCATTAATATGCACAAACGGTCTTTTCCTTACAAAGAGGGTAAAACCAGTCAGTGACAGGAGAAATGAATAACACTCCTTGATTGGCTGCTTTGCAAATACAAATTCATAGCATGTCAAGTATTAAGTAAATAGATACATCATTAAATTAGCAATAAGATAAATAAATATTTCAACAATTTACTTAATAGACAATTTTTTGTTGTATTTATAATAATATAATAGTTAAAAACTGACTTATATAGGTTCCAGCTTGGTCCAGATGTATAAAAAGCATCGAAATCACATTTAATCGAAGTTTCACAAACTGGGACGTAAACCAGTGGAGTTCAACAGATCAGAGGCTTTGACTTAGATGGGCAAGTTTGACAGAACAAATGATTTCATAGAGAAGCTCCAGGAACAGGAACCATAAAATAATTAAATACACATTTAATTATTTATCTGCAACGGCTATTACAAGCTTGAATTTTAACAGTTTAATGACATATTTAATAAATCAACTGCCTCTTGAATAAATTATCTAAACTTTTAATTAAACATTTATGTCATGCTGCATTTAATTAATCATGTATTAATTAACTTAATTTTGTCCATTCTTTGTCTCTTTATTGTCTTCATTGTTGGACATTTCAGCATACCAAGTTACATTTTTTGTGAATAATGCTCTATTAGAAATAAAAACTAAGAATAGTGACGTTTTTACCAAAAAATCTGCCAATGGGTAAACCATAAATACTGAACTGTGGATAGATGGGCTCCACTGTATCGGCTATTTAAATAATGCAAAGTACTGGTGACAACTAACTAATCAGATATAATAATTAGTTACTACACACGTTATTATCAAGATTTCATCATTAGCTAATATATCGCCGACATTTTTATTCTTATATATTATCAAAAAGAAGATTACATATTACAAATTGTTAGATATAAAAAAATAATGTTTTAGAATGTTAGAAAAACAGAATCATAATTTCTGAAGGTATAAATTCCTGTTTTAACGCGACTCAACTGGACTTTACTGTACGTGGGAGTGGCGCTAAGTCTGCTGTTAAATGTTGCAGGTGCAGCACCATCATGATGTATGGCCAGGAGGAACCGCTTGATGAAGACTGGAGAGATGCCTTTCAGAATGCCTACCTGGAGCTGGGCGGACTGGGAGAGCGAGTGCTCGGTGTGTGTTGCGGCATTAGGAGATGTGTGTCTGGTAATAGGTGGAGAGGAGCAGCAGTTGGACACAGCACTTACTTTTTATTATCTTCTTGGTAAACAGGGCAGTTTGCAGAAAATGTCCCCATAAAAGTGCAGACTGCTATCCTTGCAACAAAGAAAATGGCACTGCAGTCTGCCACAGAAAAGCAACAGGAAACAGGACAAAAATTACCTGCGTTTTTAAAACTCCCTTCCAGATCCGTTTGTGAAATGTTTTTTGCAGATTTACTATGAAGTGTTGGAAGACCTGTGCTAGAAATTTGGTTATGTAAGTCAACCTGGGTCAAATTCAAGTCTAAAATATAACATAATGTTGTAAAATTATATTTTCTCTTATAAAATGTCAGACACCTTTTTGGGTAAAAAGTCATTACCTTAACTGTCTCCAACATGTTCTCCATTCTGACTCAGTAAATGTCAGCATCTTGACAGTGGAGGAAAAACCTTGGCGTATCTTTTAAAAAGCGCCATAGGTAATAATTATGTGCTATCATCATTTTGTAAGAGAAGATGTCACTGCAGCTGAATGTGGAGCATTGCCTCTTTTAGAGCAAGACTCTGGAAATCGTAAATTATTGTGTCTTGGTAATACCTGGGGTGATGATGATCATGAGTTGTGTGTTTCAAGGCAAGAAAAGCCTTGTTTTCTACATGTTTGGGCTGGATCTGGCTTCACATCAAAACCAATTTGTTTTGTCTTGATGTTTTGGAGAAATGAGATGGGGAATTAGAAAAGATTGGTTTTTTTAATCATAGTCATTTCTAATACAAATGAGCAACTTTACAACTTTCACTTCCACAGCAAAAATTACAAATTTTTTGTTTGCTTCTTAAACAAATTTCCATAATTTATGATAAAAATTAGGATTAGATTTTACCAACCTGCTTCTCGAAAGTAGAGATCATTGTCTCCTCATAATGGTTGGCTTGCTTTCCACCTTTGGGTGGGTCAGATGATGAAACATGTTTGGTTAAAGTTGGAGGAAATAAATAGAGAACAGACTGGAACTTACGATGCTTCCAACTATCCATACTTTCACATTCGCTTAAGAAGTTTTTTGCCACATGACTTAAGAAAATCATTGCCTTTTCTAATCTATACAATGACAGGAGCAATTGTAAAAGTGCCAAAAAAAAGATTTTTCAGTCTTTTTCACTTCCAATTTAATTTTGGAAATGTAGGATTGATTCTTCAGATAGATATCTTTTTTATTGATCATAAAACCAATATTAATATTGGTCATTTTTGTAGCGCTTCTGGAGAAAATAAGAGTGAAGGTAACCATAAAAATCTTCTCTTTTACAGGAAGACTTTTCTTTTTTTAAAGAGCTGCAGTAAATTCAGTCCATGATGTGCAATCAGCTCCCTGATCCCTCTTCTCCTGCAGGATTCTGCCACTTGAATCTGTCTCCATCCCAGTTTCCTCGAGGATTCACCTTCGACTGCGACGACACAAACTTCCCCACAGAGCGGCTCTGTTTTCTGGGTCTCATCTCCATGATTGATCCGCCGCGTGCCGCTGTGCCCGACGCTGTGGGTAAATGCCGCTCCGCTGGCATCAAGGTAATTGGTTGCACGGTTTTCAGCTGTCATTGTTGTTTCTGAGAAGCCCTTTCCTGTGGCTTTAGATATCAAGCTTTTTAGAAGGGAATATTGCACATCAAATGTCTTTTCACATCACAGCGTGTACTTTAAATGACAAGAGATCGCCTCCAGGGCCACGATCGATGATGACCTGTGGACAAACAAAGTACATTGTATAGAAAAAGCTCATGCCATAACAGTGGCATTAAAATGTTTTTGCCTATTTTTCCTTCTTTAGAGAAGAAGCCGTAGGAAAGAATCATAGGGGGCAATGAGTGAGATAAGGTTTAGAAATTACAAAATAACCAAATATGTATTTTTTCATGTACAAATTAAAAGCATGAAAGGCAATAAAGAAAAGGAAACAGTTTATTACAAAAGTAGTTTGTAAAAATCTCCATCTGGTAAAGTGCAGATTAATGGCATTTTTAATCAGCAACAAATACACACAGAGGAAATGCGTTGTCAGAAAAATAATAAGCTCGGCCAAAGGAAGGTTAATAAACTGCCAGCAGAGATAGAAATTGGATAACGAGCAGAAAAAGCTGTTCTAATCCAAGGCAACAACTACAGATGCGGAAAAGGGATTTCACACATTTAATTTTAGGTGCTTATCGTGCTTCCTCTCGATAATGAATTTTTGAAAGACACACAGTAATTGTCTTAAAAAATACTAACGGGAGGCAGAAGAATGTGAAGGTGAAAATAGCTGGAGTTCATTCAGTAAAAAAGTTTTAACCTTTATCGTAAAATGTCTGCTTTGTTCTGGCTGAGGCTTTTTTAAAATATGTTTAGTCCTGTGTTTGTTCATGGTTCTTATATATGTTAACATGCCATAAATATGCACATGTAATTCATTTACTTTCCAGATGTTATGAGTAAAAAATAAAGTAATTCTTAAGTAGGTTTAGTGTGTAGAAAACTATTTTTGCTGTGCAGGAATAATTGCAACTCAGCATTTGGAGTAAAAATTCATTAGTGTTGCAACATTTCATTTTCACTGCAGGTTCTTCAACATTTCCATCACACTGGAGTCTGAACAAAAATTAGACCAATTAAAATGTTACTTTTATTTTTCTGGAGTCACTTTCCTTTTAGAGTGTGAGAACAGCCTCAGAGCTGAAATCAAACTGGGTAAACCCAAAATTATGACTGAGTATTTCTGAAGCTACCAGCTTGACCTCTGCAGAGTGTGTCAGAGTTTTGCAAATAGTTATCTCATGAATAAGTTTGTCTCTCTACTCTAAGCTGGAAACAAGGTGAGGTGGACCATGCTGTTCTTGGACAAACCGGTTTCAGCTAGTTCAGAGAGACCCCTCTACTACTTATCTTTAAGTTTCTGTTTTATGACTGACCCCCACCCCACTTTCAATAAAACCAGGCTGCTGCAGGGGGACAAGTTGGAGTTGTCCTGAGGCACCACTGAGACTCTCCCCCTATGCAAAGGCTGAAGTGACACTACTCTCTGTGTGGTTCTTTATATGAACAGGTTAAAATACCCAACAGAGTGCAATTCTTTTTTAGTGTAAGCACATTTGTGTAAAATATGTTCCATGTTATGATGCAGCTCGGGCTGCATCATGCATGGCAGCACTGTTGCCTTGCAACAAGAAGATCCTGGGTTCGATTCCCGGCCCGGGAGCTTGCATGTGCTCCCTGTGCATGCTTGGGTTCTCTCCGGGTACTCCGGCTTCCTCCCACAGTCCAAAAACATGACTGTCAGGTTAATTGATCCCTCTAAATTCTCCCTAGGTGTGAGTGTGTGTGTGCATGGTTGTTTGTCCTGTTTGTCTCTGTGTTGCCCTGCGACAGACTGGCGACCTGTCCAGGGTGAACCCGCCTCTCGCCCGGAACGTAGCTGGAGAGGCACCAGCACCTCCCGACCCCATTAGGGACAAGGGTGTGAAGAAAATGGATGTATGGATGGATGATGCAGATCAACCATGCTGCTGTGACACACGACACCCATATGATGATCCAGTGCAGTAAGATTTCTGATTTATGGGGCTTTCTGTCCTTAAACAGGTCATCATGGTAACCGGGGACCACCCTATCACAGCCAAGGCCATTGCCAAAGGGGTGGGAATCATCTCTGAGGGCAACGAGACGGTTGAGGACATCGCTGAGAGACTGAACATCCCTCTGAGCCAGGTTAACCCCAGGTGTGTCTGTGTGTCAGAGCAGGTTGTGGTTGTGTGCTCAAGCGTCGAGGGGCAACCCACTGTGAGATTGTTTGAGCAGTTCAGGATGTGAGCAGTGGACTGTCCCCGGGATGTGTGTCCAGGACGGAGTGTGTGCTCAAAGAAACGGCTGGCAAATATTATCATTCAAGAGTCAGATGGAAAGGTTCTCAAGTTAGATGCTGGTAAGCTGGACTTGGAAATGGGAAACTACAGACAAAATCTGGTTTTGTTTATATGAGTGGGAGAAAAAAAACTAATTAGGTGGACAAAAGTGAAACTTGTCAATCTCAGGCTGTATAGACATGCATTTGATGTGGAAACAATGTTAAAATGACAATAAAAGTTGATTAAAAGACTCCTGCAGAGAGGTCTATATGGTCTGTCAAGAAAATAATTAGAACATTGAGCTCCTTGTCTTATTCCTTTGGTTTTTGTACAAAGAAGGGATTAAACTAAATAATTATGAAATGTTAATGAAAATGGGGGCGTTCTGTTCTATAGGAATCTTTTTGATTTATGTGGGAGAGAAACTTCTACATGTTTTTGTCAAGTCTGCGATATAAACTGAACACACACACATCTACACTTACTGGAAGACTAGACATTACAGAAAATATTTCAAATAATGAGTCTGATTATCAAATTTGTAATTAAGTTTTTACCTTGTTATAAATGTTTACTGTATGTAGCCTGCTGTATAGTGTAAAGCATGTTAATTGTAATTATTTTTGATCCCTTCATCAACCAGGAGATAAACACTAAGTTCTGGCTGTGATGCAGGCATTCTGCTTTTGAAATGACTAAATGCTATAAGGAGAAGTATTATGTGATTTCCACCGACATAGTAGAATTTCACAGCCTAGTCAAATACTGTTACTTCAGTTGTTACAAAAATGTGTTATAAAAGTAACATGGCTAAAAAGAAACTTGACTTTGTAATTTAGTGCCTTGAAATTTGGCTTCTGTCTCTTTAAGAAGTCCCTGCTTTTCCAACAATCTGCCTTCATATCAACATTCCTCTATTAAGTGTTTACAAACTTTCGTCGGAACGTTGGACTGAGAAATAGTTCAAATAATGAGTTCAACAGATGCACAGATCTGCCAGCTGTTTGCTAATTGCTGCTGCTAGTCTGGAGGAGCTGAGTGGGAGAGGGAGTTCTTGATTCTCCCAAGTGTTTTACACACCCAAATGGTTGCCATTTGAGTGATTAAAGGATTCCTCAAGCATCTACGAAAGAATCAAGATAACACTCCAGATATGTTTTTGATGACTGAATATGTTGCATTGTAATATGATATAAAACCAAAAACAGTCTATTTTACATAAAACCGCCCTTTAAATTCTACCTATTCAGAGAAAATCCTGCAGACATTGTGTGTGTTAGTTGACACATTCAATGGCCAGGCAAGAAAATGTCAGATCGCCCCCTTCCTAGCTTGGTATCGTGACTCCATGGTGTTTTTGTTCATGCGTATGCTATTCACAGGGATGCCAAGGCTTGTGTGGTGCACGGCTCCGACTTAAAGGACATGAGCTCCGAGTATCTGGACGACCTGCTAAGGAACCACACTGAGATTGTTTTCGCCCGCACCTCTCCTCAGCAGAAGCTCATCATCGTGGAGGGCTGCCAGAGACAGGTCAGTGGGTCAGAAGTGTGTGTGAATGTGTGGTCGGCTCTTTTTCAGGAAGCATTCATCTGGAATTTAGTAAGCTGGTTCATATGGCTGAATCCCAGCATGTGTGTCTTGTGATAAACCCAGAATGGGTGCATGAATGTTCCTGTTGACGTTTAAGTGTGGCGCTGTGCTTGAATAAAGGTGTGTGTAAGTGAGAGTGTTTGTGTGTCCCTGCCATTTACTGCTGAATGCGGCTTTCTATGTGTGTTCGTTTGAGTGTTCTTGAGCTTTTTGTTTACGCAGGTGGTTCAATGGATGAATGCGCGGTTTTGTGCATGTCTGTGCATGTATGTGAGAGTTCCTACAACAGGGGCTTGTTTGTGAGCATATGGCTTAAAAACAAGTGTCCCTCTGTAACGTTTATTATTACCAGTATCTTAAACTCCCTGACAAAACTCTGCTTTTATGCTCAAAAAGAATATTAGATCTCTGTATTGCACTCATGTATTGAGGTCATGCAACAATTCACCCCGACTCACTCATTCTGGCGCCATGTGACTGAATGATTGCTACTCTATTTAAATTTTTTTTATTAATCTCCCCATAGCTGCTGTGAAAAGACATTATTAAGACAGAGGGGGAAGGGCAGTGCAGACGGTGATGGGAGGGGGGAAAAACTTAAATCACAGTACTTATCTTTTTCCTCTTGACAGTTTTTGTTTTTTTCTTATGGGCACAGGGGGCCATCGTGGCTGTGACAGGGGATGGAGTGAACGACTCACCGGCTTTGAAGAAGGCAGACATCGGCGTTGCCATGGGAATTGCCGGTTCTGATGTGTCCAAGCAGGCAGCTGACATGATCCTGCTGGATGACAACTTTGCCTCCATCGTTACCGGAGTGGAGGAGGGTAAGTGCGAGGTGGTGAGACGATGAAAGAATACAAAAACAAAAACAAAAAAATCAAAGATGGCGGACAAAAGAAAAGTCAGGCAGAAAACAACTTCAAAGAAAGAGCCATGCGACATGAGATCATTTGTTAAAATGTTTTACGGATGTAAATTATCCTGATTTCTAAGATGATTTCTAATGGAATTTGCAGTATATAGTCTATGTATAAACTCTTGGCCTTGTGAGTCAATGTGCTCCAACTTTTAAATGTTGTACTTCAACACACCTAGCTTAGAAATTAGGTCATCAGCAGGACTCTGCAGAATTTGATGACATGCTGAAGAAGCAATATAAGCCCTTTGAATCAAGTTTTCTGGACCAGAAACATCAAAAATTGGAGGATTAGAGTCTGACTATGCTGAACAACAAACTTTACATATTGAGGCTGCACATACAGTGAATGGTACAGCTATCCACATTTTTAATATTCATATTTCATTGTTTCATGTTACTACTACAAACTTAAATGTATTTCGTTGGCAGTTTATCTGACAGACCAGGAAAACATTGTGGAGACTTATAATTTAGAAAAGAGACATATGTTTGTACAAAAAAGAAAAGAAGAAAGAGTTTATATTTAGCTCCCTTTAACCTAAGGCCCTGAAAAATCATCCAATGAAACCAGTTAAACAAAATTCAGTCCAGTGTGTGTATACAGCACCAATTCACAACAAATGTTGTCTTGAGTCTCCTTACAAAAGAAAAATCATTTCAATTCAGTCACACATACATTTCAATTGATCCTACATATCAATAAATACAGTAAACTCAGTTAATTATTAAAATTAGTTTCTATCGAAGTAGATTTCTTCAAGTCATTGATTTGCATCATTTACTCCTGCTGGACGAGAACAGCAGAAAATCACTTCCGTTATGTCGCTGACTCTACAGGTGTCCCTCAAATCAAACATGCATGTAGCAACAGTGGAGAGAAAAACTTCCCTTCAACAGGAAGACACCTCCAGCAGAACCTGAATTACTATAAATGGATATCTGCCACAACAAGAGACTTAATTGTTCACCGATGTTTAAATTCACTTGTTGTTCTATAAGAACATCAGAGGTTTATTAGAGAATATTAGGGAACAAACAACCTCATATATCAAGCAACACACCATGAAGATCAAGGAAAAGCTTGCTAAGAAGTTTAACACAAAATTAGACCCAATTATGAATCAGATTTGTAGGTTTTTGATTTCTTGCCCGATTCTTTTTTCTTTTTTCTTTTATTAATGATATCACCATGGGAAATAGTGCATTTGAGGTTTTGCCTTGAAATACATCCGTGGGTGTGCCTGTGTTAACCTAAATGTTGCAAATTAAGAAGCTTGAAAGGCCAAGACATCATTTAGACATTCCCAAATTGTTCAAAGTAGTCTTATTGTATCAAAACTTAAGAATTTAATACAAGTGTTTTGATTTTTTGTTCTACCTCATTCAGATTAAAAGCCACTTTTTCAAAGGAATCCGGCAAGAAACATGACAAAAAAAAAAGAACTTCCACTCAAAATATATGGCAATGATACAACTGTTTTTATTTTCATTTTTCAGTCAAATGCTGAGCTTTTTAAATAACTATTTTGTTTTATTCGTTGCTTTACATTTTTAAATCTTACTCATTTTTGTGAAAACATAAAACATCCTCCAAGATGGGTGGTAAATAAAGAAACCTTTTTGGTATAGAATAAGAAAGAACACTTTATAGTTCTCTGTAATTTGAACAGTATTCAGAGGATGTAATGTGACATGGCATTGCACTCTGGGATTTCACTTGAGAGTTACACTGACAGGCATGAGATGGGACTTGAGACTTGCCTCGGGTGACAGCCGTTTAATTGAACTTGGGTTGCCTGATATGGTCTAGGAAAATCTGTTTCTAATGAGGTTATGCTGATAAAACAGTAAAAGGGAATTGTTAAGTATGCAGAATTTTTATCCTTCATAAGGAGAGGAAAACTAGGGAAAGATGGCTCAGAACATACACTACATTTCATTGTTAAAAAGACACATCTTATAATGTAGAAAGATAAATCATTTCAAAACTTATTATAGCCTCATTGTGAAATCTTTGCAAGTCCTAACCGTAGTCCAGATGTGGAAAATACAGCAGATTGTTCTCACAAAAATTCCTGCAGCTCCTGTTTCTCTTTGCCAGGTTTTTGATGCATCTTTTACATCAGTTTCTGAGATGACAGTCTTGAAAGTATGAGGATGTCATTTCGTCCTATTTCCAATCAACGTTGGATGTCTTTATTATGTCCCTTAATGTCTCATCTGCACTCCTTTTCTTTCAGTCATTTGGCTAGGGTTATAATTTGCTAACTGGTTATAAAATATGCAGGTGCAAGAAGAAATCTGAGCATAAAGGGTGAATTTGTTTCAGCTGCATCAGATTCACTATCTTTGATGGAGGATGTCAAGTTGAGAAAAGCAACCAGATTGTTCCTCTTTTTCATTTAAATGAAAACAGATTTGTTTATTTTTCTATTGAATTGTGCAGGACGTGTGAAGGTAGAAAAGCTTTATAATAGTTTTGTCACAAAAACTGGTATTTTTACATGGATGTGTACAGTTTGGAGAACCATTGTTTATGCTTTTTCTTTCATTAATCCCCATAAGAATTTTCACTATTAATGTTAACACATCAAAACATTGTTGTTGTTTTTTTTCAAATAATTTCTGGATAAAAAAAAGCTTTCTCCCTCTGTTTGTGCACAGGTCGTCTCATCTTTGATAACTTGAAGAAGTCCATTGCTTACACATTAACCAGCAACATCCCAGAGATCTCACCCTTCCTCCTCTTCATCATTGCCAGTGTTCCTCTTCCTCTGGGAACTGTCACCATCCTCTGCATCGACCTGGGCACTGACATGGTGAGCAGTGCAACAAAGGAAAAAAACTCTTGATGCCAGTAATATTTATTTTTTTCTCTGGTGTTTAAATCTGAAAGTTTGACACATTTCATTTTTTCTCTAGTTATGCCTTTGTACTGTTTTCAAATCATCTTTTTTTACATTCACTGTGGTTTTATTGCAATTTTATTGCTCTAATATATAATTACAACCAGTATAATGTTTCATATTTATCTCTTTTTACTAAATTATCATGTAATTTTTGGTTAATTTTAGTAGTTCTCATTGAAAGGGTGCTAATTGTAAGCATGTTGCATAGCTATAGGCAAGGTAAAGGTGATATTAAGGGAAATTGTGTTACTAGTGTCAAATATGAGAGCCTGGAGGTAAAAAAAAAAAAGAAAAAGAAAAAGAAAAGAGCAACTGTTTGGTTTAATTTGCTCTTTCTATCAGTGGGGGAAATTTGCTTTTGGCTTTTTGCCAACGTCCATTTGTTGGAGCAGAACAAAGGCCGGGTGACACTCACATGCAGATTTACATTTCACATGCCTGCCATTTCCAGATGCCAGTCTCTGCTTTGTATTTCCAGTTGCAACAAAAAGAGTTGCTGGCATGCTGCTTGCCTGAGGGGCGTAATCCATCATTACAGAAAGAAAGGAATCACAGAATGAAAAATTCAGAGGGACTTTTGTGCTCATTACTTTAATTTTTGCATTTTGTCAGCCATTGAAACGCCAGTAGCCAGTAGAAAATGGCACATCCTAAAAGGCTGGAGTTAAAAGTCAGTAGGTAGATGTTTTATAGTTTCGCACTGGAAACTGAAGACAAGCGTTCAAGTCTTGGGAAATTATCCATATTTTTTTTACTTTCTCATATTTTGTCACATTACTAAAAAGTGTCTCCATCCATCATCTATACCTGCTTGCCCTTGCAGGCCCACAGGAGGAGTTGGTACCTATCCACAGTGATAATTTCAGATGTCTTGTCATTATCTTTTAGATTTTATATAATAGATAAACACAATGTGGAGCATAATCCTGGAGTAGGAGAAGGATACATGATTTTACACACTTTTGTTTGCAAATATAGAAAAGGTGTAGTAAGTTGAGCCACGTAATTCTGTAGTTACAGCTGCAGTTTTTTTTTTTTTGGCTTTTAACTCCAGCATTGCATTGACCTAAACCATTTTGTCAGTTTATTTGTTTCAGAATTTAGCAAAGGTTATCCCTGACTTGTTTAGAAGCTCTTTTTTCCTTAATGTTCTCTAACAAGCCTCGTTTTCATAGAAAATCTGAATTAATTCAGTTCAAAATTATTTCATTTATTCAAAAGGGAAATTAAATCTAATTGCACACAAGCGATCTCCATTTTCTTACCAGATGTTTTCTGGAAGTATCTCGCTCTCTGGATTTTATTAAGGAGTAACAGAATAAAGGGGATGAGTAATTGGCCAATTTATTTTAGATTTTTACTTGTAAAAGATAAAAGCTGTGTTCTGTATAATTCACAAGTGTGTGCTACTTCGAGCATATAAAACCCTAATAAGATATATTGAAATTTCTCATTATAATGTGACAAAATGAGAAAAGGTCCAATTGTTTTGCAAAGTTTGCTGTCTTTCTATTGCTCTGATTTTCCTTCAGGCGTGGGATACTTTATACTGTTAATATGAGCAGCATTATTATATTAATTGACATTTACATTGACATCTCTAAGTAATGGGGAATGAACATCTGGATATTTTGAACCAACACGGAAAAAAGAGCATCTTCATGCAGAAGAGTTGAAAAAGTGTTCATGCTGAAGTGCACAGTTAAAATTACTGATTTCCCGTGTCTGACAGTAATAGTGTTAACAGCTTGTTTACAGCTTAGGGCAACTCCTGGCTAAAGGCTCAAGGACTCTGCAGAGATTTTGCAGCGGCGACCAGCACATGGAGTTTACTCTGATTATTTTTAGCAAGCAAGGGAAAGAGCGGCTGAATCAGGATGTTTGTCTTCATGCTTAGGGATGCCGTCTGAGAGACATTTGAAGACTGAACATCGTTTCATGTGCACTTTCAAAAGCAGACAGAAAAATATCTGTCAGGCATTTTGTTCCAGCTTCCTCCACTGCTATAGGTCAGAGGAGAGCAACACCAAAACAAACTGGATTTGCAGACAACACAGGACGTGTTCTCAGTTTCAAGCATTGCCAAGTCCCCACCTCAAATCCCGTCTAAATCCTGGAGATTTCCTTCCCTAAGTCAAACATATTGCTCTGTTGCTCACCTAGTAAACCCAGCCAATATGAGATCTTTATTACAGGAACCTTTTTACCCTTTTGTTTTATGAATCTCCCAAATTTCATCTCATCCACACCTCCCTCTGAAATTGTCATCGCTTTCTCTTTCCTTTACTTTTGCCCTCTCTCTTCCTCTCCCACTGCACAGTGATTGCATGATTATATCAGCAATAAGTCTGGTCCAACCTGCCTTTTTAAGGATGCAGCAAAAACAAATTCCTGCATGTTTATTGTTCTGATGTAAAGTAAGCTCTTTTCTCCCTTGTTCCTGCAGGTTCCTGCTATCTCCTTAGCTTATGAGTCGGCTGAAAGTGACATTATGAAGCGCCAACCAAGGAATCCGAAAACAGACAAGCTGGTCAATGAACGCCTCATCAGCATGGCATACGGACAGATAGGTCTGTTCTCCCAAATCTATAAGCCTTCTCAGCAGATCTTAAACCTAAATCACTGTGACAGGCCTCTTGTATTGACTTTATAGAGACAATAAACATTTCTGCCATAAAAACTTAAATACTGACATTTATCATAAATTCTGGCCCCTGTAAATGTTTAGGTAGGTGCAGTTACAGAAATAGAACCAGAGGTGAGCAGACGTTTCCTTGGTTTTTTTGTAATTCTTGTGACATTTACAGCAAATTGAGAGAGGCAAGTGCAGCTATTAGCACAACTTAATCTTGGTCATGTTTTACTGGTTGGCGCCTCTCTTGAACACGTGCTTCTTATCTCTGGTTTTATTTGGTTTGGGAATTGTGAAGGATCAAAGGCTGGCCCAATTTCATACGCTGTTAAATAGGCCAAAAATATGACAGGGCTTCACTTAAAACCGAATGAGCTCAGAACAGCCGACAACGAGCATCAATTCTGGGCATTAATTCCCGTAAAATGAAGGTGGAAAGGTTTGCAAGACACAGCAGATCACATTTATTAAAGACCTATGTAGCTGGAGGACAGGCGGATTTAAACGTTTAACTGAAGAGACCCGAAGGTGACACCTAACAAGTACATAAGCAGAATTAACAAAATGAACATTATCAAAATCTGCCAAATCAAATCTAATTTATTTATGTAGCACATTTAAAGCTGCAATATGCAACTTTTACAACACATTTGTTGTCACTATGTAGTGATAGTATGGAGGAAAGCACTTCTCCCAGTGCTCCCAGTACTTACTAGAAACAACCAATCAAATCCAGGAGGCGGGTCTTTTGAAAGACATGTTTCATGGGTCTGAAAATGGAGAAAAGAAGTGATGTTTGTGGATCATCTAGTCTAGTTGTGTCTTAGAAATGAGTCTCTTTATTGATGCACATCTTCTGAATACTGTATTTGGCATCGATATTTGGAGTTTACAATATTTGTTAACATCATGACTGACTACGCTGCTTTTGTTGTAACGTTACCATCTTTTTTGATTGTTTCTTTTATTGCTAAGGAATTACCTGACTGTCTAGGTTTTAATGCTCTGTGGCAGGGGTCTGCAACCTGCAAGTTGCTTTTTGGTACTTTCACAATGGCTCTCTATAACATTGACTAAGATGATAAAAAAAAAATAAAAAATCAGCAAACTCAAATATGGATGCAATAACAACATAAAAGTTTTGAATTTGCCAAAACATATAACTTTTATTGACATTCAAACTATGCGCTTTTTTTTTTTTTTTTTTTTTTTTTTACAAAATTTCTACAAATATCAACATTCTTTGGAAGACAATGAATCTGTGCTATATTTGCAAACGTCTTATGTTGGTATTTTTAATAGAACTAAAAT
This sequence comes from Alfaro cultratus, assembly GCA_903066825.1. NCBI lineage: Eukaryota > Metazoa > Chordata > Actinopteri > Cyprinodontiformes > Poeciliidae > Alfaro > Alfaro cultratus. The sequence goes on from CAEFZX010008395.1 coordinate 17,060, forward strand.
GTTGACTTTTCAAATATGACACCAAGTTTTTAAAGATGATATCCATCAAAAATGAGAAGTTGTCATTTTTAAAAGGTCATGTAAACAAGGTCTTTGCTGCTGGAAGCCCTCACTGTTGCTGCAGTGAGGATGAAAAGTGTCTCTTTGGACTATAAAGGTTGCAGACATCTGCTCTATCAGCTTCTGTATCTTGTGACATGATTACAAGCCAAATGTCTTCAGTGTCCATTCACTTTTCAAGCATCCAGCATACGAACTTGAGTGAAGTCTCTAGATAACATAGTGCACATGTGGCAGAATTTTGCATCTGAAATCTGTGTCAGCTTGACTTAACAGGTGATTAAATGTGTATGCAGCATTGTGTAATACCTTGTATGGAGACAGTTCAGAATGTCCTGTAGTTATTGACTATCAATCAATTGACTATTTATTGTCTCCAGCAGGGACAAATTACCTTCTTGCTGAATGGCCACAGTTCTAACAACTGCGCCACCATTCAGTCCATTATTAGCAGTGTTGTACCATTAATATAGCAAAGTTTGGAAAAGATATATTTTCCCTTTTTAAAACAAATCTGTCACTGACACAGCAAGGCAGCCAGTTGCCGAAGCTGTCAAGATGCAGGACACAAAAAAATTGGAAATATGAAAAGCAACTGCATCTTGCTTTTCAGAAACAACCCTTATATCTGGAGTTATTTTCCCACATATCGAACACAGATTAATAACCATCATCTCAGCTCTCTGTCAGACAACCAGTCAGTTAGGTTCATAGGAGTTTCTGAAATACGATGTCAAGGCATCACGTTGAAAATATAACAGCCTACCTCCTAATATTGCAGTCATCAGCTGTCTGGATCAGCATTACTCCCCCAAAAAAGCAACATTTAGAAGGGCTGAAGACAGAAATGTTCACAACTATTACAGCCTGAAAATATAAACTGTTTAGAGATCTGAGTCTTTTTGAACGGGCCTGTTTGGCATGTTTCTTTTCCTAAATGCTTCTTAATAACACCGGCTCAGTTGTTATACTGTGCTGTCATACGACAGATGGAAAATGATTTACATGATTGTGTGGAGTGATTAATGGCTCAATTTGGATTTGACAATGATAAAGCAGCTTTTGGAAGTAGGGATTCTTAAAACTTTACACAGCCTTTTTTTTTAGTGTTTGATGTCACTTTTATCTCTGTCAGACAATGTGAGCTAGATAAAAAAAATTATGATATAAAGACCTGATACTCATATTATTGAATTCCAGCTTAGTCAGCAAAGAGTCAACACCAGAGTCCCAGATAACTAGTTTTGTTAGTATCATTCATAATAAAATAACTTACTGCATCATCTGTTCTCTTTGCAACCTTGGTAGAAAAAGCCTAAGTAGCTTAATCTCAAACTGAAAAATTGAAATAGCCAACCTGCAACATATGAACATTTATTCTGATGGGGAAAAACAAGTGTTAAGAAATATTATTTAAAATAAAACCAAGCGTACAACAGTTAATAGTCTATGACATACAAAAGGGAAACCCTGTAGTTTTCTATAAAATGTCACAAATTTACAAATCTTACATAATTCAGGTTTTCTACAGGATTTAGATCTGGACAACTGAGATGGTTATGGAAGACGGTTGTTTGAATTGATTTGTCCAGATGTTTGAATAATTCTTCTGCTTTGGAAACCAATGATTATCCATTTCAGTTTATGGCAGAGACCAGCAGATTTTTATGTGAAATGTCCTTCAGAGATGTCGTGATTTTGACAAGCTTCCAAAGGATGTTTACTAGAGAAACAAGCCCACAGCATCATAAGACCTTTACCATACCTAACAGTTGTGGACAAATTCATCACTTGCTTCATTCCAGAACCTTCTGGATTGTCTGCTCCATTTTAATGAAAATAATCCTCTGTCATATTTTATTTACATCACAAGGAAACAGAACACAGTGGATTAACAATTAAAAATATTATTTTCAAATAAATTACATTTCATTGATCACATTTTGTTGAGGTGGCAATTATAGTAGCACTGGTGTTTTTGTGAGAATAATTTATTTCTTACCATAAGATGTTTGTTCTCAGCTGAATAAATGTACTCATGTTAAATGCTGGATTTTCCTGCACTGCTTTTTCCAATACTCCTTTTCCAGGGACTCAATTTCTTCCAAATTTCACATGCTTTATATTTTTGACTCCTTTACTTGTGAGTCAAAGTACGGAAATGTGAGATAGAAACAGAAATGTGAAACAACTGTGGAAGATAAATTGAAATGGGTCTTGAATTTAGTTCTGCAGCATAACTGAGGAGCTCACACCTCCAACCTCCTGTTGTTCCAGGTTTGAAAGTATTTAACCAAATCAGCAGCATTTAATCAGTTTGAGTCATTAACTGAAATATGTATTGTATACATCATCACAGCAGGACTGTAAGCATGAATCTTCTCACGCAGTGAGATGTAAACTCAGTGCATAAAAATGTGGCCATTGCACAATCTGTGATCTTTCATTGTCAGAGTTGGGAACCACTGGCCTAGAACAGATCTAGTTGAGAACTTTTGACAGGACTTGAAATTTAATGTTCACAGACATTCTCCCTTCTGCCAAAGCATGAGCTATTTTGCAAAGAGGAACATGGGAAAAGACTCTAAATGTAGAAAGCTGGTCGAGGAATACCCGAAAAAGGCCCCCAGCTGCAGTTGCAATTTAAAATGGATTTTGTAGCACCCCCTAGCATTGCCTGAGGGGGCTGCATGCAAACACACACCACATTTTTTAGATTTTTACTTGCAAAAATGTGGTAATCATATGTCATTCTACTTCATGACACAATTAAGAAGTTTGTGCTGGTTTATCACATAAAATCCTAATAAAAGATACTGAAGATTTGACAAAATGTCCATTGGAATCATGGACTGTTCATATTGGACTGTTCATATGTTCTTTGTATACCAGCTGCTGGAAGTGCAGTTGACCAGTAATTAAAAAATAACTTTATGGGTGTGCTGTGGTGGCACAGAGGCTAAGCACAACCCTCATATGGAGGCCTTAGTCCTTGACACAGCTGTCGCAGGTTCGATTCCCAGCCTGGCAACCTTTGCCGCATGTCTTTCCCTTCTCTCATTACCCACCTTCCTGTCAATTAAATGCCACTGGAGCCAAAAAAATCTTTTAAAAAAAAGCAAAAAAAAAAAAAAAAAACTGTCATCAGTTGGCACCTTTAAGCCCCAGCAGAACTAAAACCATTGTACAAACAGTGCAAAAGACATTTCCACAAATTTCCTCCAGTGTTTTCCATACAGGTCAATACAACCTGACTGAATAGAAATAAATGATTTTAATTTCTGACAGACTTATGAGAAACCTGGAGACAACCATATTAATCATGATGAATTGTGTTTGGAGCAACTAATGGACAATAAATGAATTTTCTATGCTAACATGACATGACATTTGTCTCTATTTTCTTTACATTAGAGTCTATCTGTTGCTGTAAAGGGGCATTAAACACAGATCTACATTTGCAAAATTATCATATGAACCAAGAAAATGAAATACTGGTAAAAAAAAATAAATAAACTAGTTTTAACTAAAATATATATTTATTAGTGTTGGTGACTTATTAAGAAATGGTTATTCTTCCCTCTAGGTATGATGCAGGCTCTGGCTGGATTTTTCACCTACTTTGTGATCTTGGCTGAAAACGGCTTCCTCCCAAAAGACCTGCTGGGCATCCGCATCAGCTGGGATGACCGTGAATGGAATGACCTGGAGGACAGCTATGGGCAGCAGTGGGTAAGAGGCGGGAGCACATAGTCGTCAGCATGGCCTTATGAATATTGGGATTTTCATACAAAAGCAAATAAAACCTGCTTTTCAAATTTTGCAGACGTATGAACAGAGGAAGATCATTGAATTCACCTGCCACACTTCCTTCTTTGCCAGCATTGTGGTTGTCCAGTGGGCTGATCTGATCATCTGCAAGACCAGGAGGAATTCACTCTTTCAGCAAGGCATGAGGTAAGTAATCGTCAGAACTGTTATTGGTTTTATTGTGATGAAAGAAGCAGAACATGTGAACCACAAATGTTTACATAAATGGAAAGTACAGATTTTTGGAAATCTTCCTTATCCGGATGTTGGTTTTCATTGTGTAATCATTTCATTGTGTAGCCTTTTTTTTTAAATTATTGGTAGGGATGTAACAATATGAAAATATGGTCCGAAATGGATATTTGATATCAGTATTGCTGCTATGGTCAATAATCAATCTGTTTTGATATTATATCTCTTTCCCCACCCTTACAACATTGGGAAATGGTCACCCCAATAACATTCCTTCTGTGCTTGTCACATGACCAAAACTGCACATCCACTGCCCTCCTTCTCCTGACACACAAATGGGAAATAGGTGGAAATCAATATCATCTGTTAATTTCAACCTAGTTTTATTTATCGGACCAATGTCCCAATGCAAAAACACAAAATCTTACCAAGTTTTCTTGGTCTAGTTTCTCGTGCAAATATCTCAGTACACTTGAAATCAGACAAAACTAACTTGGAAGTAACTTTTCAGCAAAATATAGGAGCTTGTTTTAAGTCAGTAATGCCTTAATTTTGATGAAAGGGTAATAATCCAGTGGAGTAAGACACTTATAATATGGGGAAAATGGCTTGTTTCACCAGCAGATTATTTCACTTATATCTAATACTTTTTCATAAATATTAAGGAATTGTGTACATAAAACAAGTTCCTACTTTGTGCAAAAAAATTGCTTGTAAGTTAGTTTTGCCTTACAAGGAATCCATGCACATAAGTAATAATCATAAAACATGATGACATTATTATTACTAGAATAATTTACAGGGCAATTGACATAATTAAATGTGCTTGACATAAAAATACAGGATGGAAAATAAGTACCGGTAAACAAATGTTTCTTCACTATGCAAAAAGGAAAGAATAAACCAGAAAAAAGATAATTTTATGCCAACTTCTTGTTGCTTTATTTTAAGCTGTGTTCTTAGTGGCACGTACATCTTGTCTTTTCTATTTCTAACACATTTCCTAATGTGTGTGCAACAGGAACAGGATCCTGATCTTCGGCCTGTTTGTAGAGACGGCTCTTGCTGCCTTCCTCTCTTACTGCCCTGGGATGGACGTGGCCTTGCGCATGTACCCCATGAAGTATGCACCGTGTGCACACATCTCCACTGAACCGAAAAATAACCCCTAGAAGACATAATAGCTTGCCATTAGACTGTTACTCTCAACTTCAAATGAAGTCTCTGATCTTTTTAAGCACCACCTTGTTAGACCCTTAATATTCAGAAATGACTGCAGTGAGTTTAACGATTTGCACTCTGCCTGTGACTCTTCGCTGATGGCGTATGCCTTCCCTCCTCCCTGACTCCATTTTTTCTTGTTGCTCTCAGGATTCTGTGGTGGTTCTGTGCCATTCCCTACAGCCTGCTCATTTTTGTTTACGATGAAGTCCGTAAATTCATTCTGCGGAGGAGCCCAGGAGGTAAGCAGTTTTAAGGATGAAAAGGTTTTCAGCTCGTTTGTTTTTATTGGATGAAAAATTAAGTAAGGAAACAACAGTTTAACATCCCCTTTCCCCATTTGCTATTTTCCACTAAAACTGTGGCTCTCATCTACTGCTCATGTCTCAGCTTTCCAAACTGTCTGTGTAAAAAGTAAATGCTCCAAATAAGACTTTCCCCTTTTAATTTGAAACTCTAATGGCAGCTCTGTTTGGCATTAAAGTCCTAAAATCTCCATGCACATGAAGCCCCTCTGCAGCAGATGTTGCGCTGTGTATGCTGCTATGCAATTTATCAAGTACTTTCTAGAAGAAGTGATTAAACAGACACAGCACTTTGTTATGAAAGTCTTTTCAGGAAATAATTAAAATGTTCAAATCCTCATTTATCCACCTGTAAGCTTCTTGGAGGCAGCAATAGCTTTCAATGTCTTGCTCAAGGACAATTTGACAAATTACAAGACTGGTTTTTAGATCTTATTTTCAGCTGGATGGTGAGAAACATCCCAGGAAATCAGGCAAAAGTAAAAAACAGAATGAAATGAAACATACATAAATATACATGTGTATATTCAGTGTGAATGTAGTGTTGAAATCAATATAAATCTGAAACTTTATGAAATGACCTGATTACTTAATTGTTAACTTGTTTAATTTAAAACTGATTCAAAAACTTTAATTTTAGCATCCATTCAAAGATTTAAAACTATTGATAATCTTGTACAGATTAGTCTGTTTTTCTAATGTAAGATAATCATTTTACCATTCTGAGAAAACACTGCACACCGTTCCACAAGGAATCCACATATCAAAATGCTTGCAAACACGGCAAACCATGATTTATAGTGAAGGAAATAAGTATTTGATCCCCTGTTGACATCCAAGGTTGCTCACTTAGAAGCAAAAAACTTTATCGGTACATAATATGGTCGTTTCATGGACAGAATATCAACAGAAATTATGAGAAAATACATCACATAAAATTTATTAGCGTTTGTTCGTTATTGATTGAAATATATTTATTTCTTGTCCAATCTGAACTCAGAACGTGGTGAAGAAACACATTTTCTGTAGGCGGTCACCAAGTTTTTATTCGTCTCAAGAGGGATTTTAACCAACTACTCTGTACACAAACTCTCTAAATCCTTTAGGTTTCTTGCCTGCTGCTTGGCAACTGGAAGCTTCTGCTCACATCATTGATTTTCTGTTAGACTGAAGTTTCTTTTTACCCCTCAACTGAACACACCCGGCCACGCCATAACCTTAATATGGCTCCTCTCTGGCTCCATCATTGCTGTCCTAGCAGTGTATCTAACACTTATCCATGACCCATCTTTGGTGTTCTCCTCCTAGATTTCATAAGAAATCACACTGTTCAATAGACCCTTGATGTGAGGAAGTCATTGTATGTTACTAGCAGAAAAACAGTTCCAGAGCAATGTTTCCACAACGTACTTCAGGTCATATCAACTCATTTCCTCCAAACACAGCAGGTTGAGATGATGGAAAATAGCTTGACTTTGGTCTCATTTGACCACAGCAGATTCTCTCTTCTCTGAATCATTAAGACATTCACAGACAAACCAAAGAAATGTCTGTACATGCCTTCTTCATGAGTAGGATGTAAGATTTCAGTCCTTTACAATGTTTTAGCCGTGGTGATCTCGGTTACTGTGGTCCTGTAACTTTCCATATAGCTGCAGGCTGATCCATTACCTTTCTTATGAATATTTTCACCCCTTCACCTCCTCACGTGGAGGTTGACTGTTGGTCATTTTAGGGTGCATTCACACCAGAAAAGTCCTTTGGTCCTTTTGTTTGGTCTGGACCGAAAGCAGACTTTATTTTTTTCATTTTGCATGGTTTGCTTTCACATTGTTCTTATTTGCAAGTGGATTATAATTTGCAAACAAAGCCACACTGGTGATGATAATTGCTCCCACTGGACAGAAATGAAGGACCCAGAAAAAACAAATATGGAAGTCTTGCGCAACTGCAATACAACTTTGAATGAGGAGCTCATTAACCACATGTATCGCAATGGGGTATTTCTTATTTTGGAACAGAGTCGGTAAATGCTGCTGCAAGCTGAATCGGGGAGATCCTCTGTGTGTCCTGACCCATAACATGCTGGCAGCAGCATCAATAAGCAGAAAATGGTGTGATTTTATCACAACCTGTACAACCAGTAGTAGCATTAGCAACATGGAAGAGCTTGTTTTGACCAAAATGCCAAGCAATGGTGAATTGTGAAGTCCAAAAAGACGTATATGTCGTGCAATTGGGTCGTATTAAGGCACAAAATCTTACGAAGAACTTTTGATTTTAGTTTGTAGTACAAAATCTTAGTACACTTGAAATGAGAAAAAACTAACTTACAATCAATCAATCAATCAAATTTTATTTGTATAGCACATTTCAGCAGCAAGGCATTTCAAAGTGCTTTACATCATATCAAAAAACAGAAACATGGTGCAACATAGAATCAACAGTAAAAACAATAAAAA